>JAQIXV010000032.1:0-162316 GCA_034700625.1 Tectocepheus velatus | reverse complement strand
GTACTGGTGGTCACCGAACTCGAGGTAGGCGTCGATGTCCATCAGGTGTTGGTTCTTGAGTTCGCTGATCGACTCATCTTTGAAGGGAAAGCACCGGCCGTTCCTTATCTTGAAATAATACAAACGATTTTCGAGGACTTTGACAAAAGTTGTCTCATCGACGCTAATGATGGCTCCCTTTCCGAAGTCAGTTTGAGACTATTCCCACAATAAATTACCATGTTAACATTTGTAAAAATAAAGCAAGATCATTTGATAAACTTACATTGATTTTACCGAACGCATTTAACTGATCTAGTTCAAAAAATAATAAAAATATTGATATAATTTTCATTGTTTCTCATGAAGAAACAAACATTGCAAGATGGTTGACTTGCATTTCTAATTAAACATCTGGGTTGTTCTAATTGGTTCACAAAATATAGGCTTTCCTTAAGGCTAAGAAACTTTTCAAAAACATTTTGATATCTTGTTTTACGAAATGTTAAATTCATATTTTCATGAAAGGTTACAGTTTATAAATAAAAAATAGTTCACCATGCATATAAAAATAACTGCAACTCAATTGTATAACAACCAAATTTGAAATAAGAATTTGTGCCAATAATGTCTGCAAAATAAGATATACAAGGTTATTCAAATAATTAATAAGTGTTCATAATCTGAATATAATCCAAGAGTAATCTGGAATAAAAACCTGAACCTGGAATTCAATAAAATATGTGTTTTCAGATGATTACAGAATTACACCTTGTAAAAAAAATAATAAAACGCAAGGTTATTTTCATTATTGTGTAGCTTTACACAGTATTAAAGAGAATTAATTTGAATTTCAAACCATTATTCAAAACAACGCATATATCGATTGCCCTAGATTATTTAAGAAAAATATCGTCACATTCATTAAGTAATTAGTCATTAATCAGAGATTTGGTGGAATCCGAATAAAAATCAATATAAATGCAATTAATCTCAAAAGAAAAAATATTTTAACCTTGAAACATTAAATTGCTTTCAAAACTAAAATTCGATTTTTAAAAAATTTTGATTTCGATAAATAAATAAATGAATGAAATCAACAAAAATTATCTGTCGTTTCAATACTATTAATATTGATTACGATATCAATAATTACTAATAATTGTCGTCTTCTGATACGACTTCAAAATCAAAATCAATTTGAAGTAATTCGCCGTTAAGTCTATTGACATAACTCCGGAAGAGTGGCAACAAATCAGAGATTTTCATTAATTCATTGCTATTCGGGTAAGTCTTTCGTTGATACTGACGGCCGTCTCTTCGTATTTAAGCCAAAAATTCTGTCCAGCGGTGACTGGAGTAGGAGTCAAGAGGATCAACGGCCCCGTCTCCACGGAGCCAATGTATTTCATAACAACCCAGATGTTAAATTAGAAAGTAAGTTTACCAAATGATGTTGCTTTATTTTTTCAAATGTTAACATGATAATTTTTGTGGAAATAGTCTCAAACTGACTTCGGAAAGGGAGCTATCATTAGCGTCGATGAGACGACTTTTATCAAAGTCCTCGAAAACCGTTTGTATTATTTCAAGATAAGCAACGGCCGATGCTTTCTGGGTAATTGATATCCTGGTAGAAATACTTCATTATATACCTGTTCTTTAAATAGTGTAAGGACTCGAAGTTTCCCATTCCGGCCGATATTAACGCCGGCTTTAAGGCCATCGACGGAAACTTTTATTTCATAAAGAATGAGGAGTACTGCACAGCAAAGATTCTAGATGGGAGTGGGGTACTTTTTTCAATTTATCAAATAATTTATTCATATTGATTTCAATTGTTGACCAAACAGTGCATTCAATGGCATCCCATCCGACAAATGTTGGGGTGTATCGCAAATTACCAAATATTATGGGCTATGAAGTGTCCTCAAAGTTGAACTGAGGTTGGACACTGAGGTTGATTCAAAGGGGTGAGCATTATCTAGGCACGATGACCTTGATTGATTTGATGAATTTAACATTTAATAGACTAAGTCCATGACGGCCAACATATTCAAAGTTCTGTGCAATGAATTGACAATCGATTGACGTGTCAAGGAGACTATGAGAATAAGATTGATGTGAGCATGCTCAATTTTTAATAGTTATTTTTTAATAGTAATTTTTTATAGGACTCGATAAGTCTATTATCATATCATACGAAACACGCGTTGGATCCGAAGTAAACCGATTGCGGTCTTTGAGTCGGACTACTATTTTCCGCCGCATATTAACGCTGTGTTTGAGTCAAATGACGGCAACTTTTACTTCATTCGCAATAATAAATACTGCAAACGAGCCCTCAATGAGCACCAAATCCAAGTTCACTGTGAAGGACAACCGTCTGGTTCTTATCAGTGACCGAAAGTGAATAGAGTTCGACGCTTTCCAAAAGAGTTTCACTTCGGGTGACATTGAGGTTGTGCCCAATTCTGTGAATACCAAATGTGAACAGAAAATGCGAATCAAAGGACATTGCTAATGTGATCCTGGGTAAACGGAATTAATTTCTATTCAAATAATGGGATTATTTACTCTAAGATTATTGCAAAACCATCCAATAAATAAAAATTATTGATTTTAATAAATCTTGCATAATTTCAGACAAAATATATTTTCAGTTCTCAATTATTTCTGGAAATTCAGTTCTTAATGGCTTTCAAAAACGCAATAAAGAGATTATTACGCAAGGTGACAATATGATTGATGTCTGATTTTCGTGATAATTTGGTCAGAATTAAGGAGTTTTAAGTTATTTTTAAAGAATTTGAAGAAATATTCAGTCAACTGTCGCTGTCAATTGAAGTCAGTTTAAAGTTTTAATTATTTTGAATTAAAGTTTTAATTGTTTTGAATTAGAGTTTCAATTGTTTTAGAATGAATTTATTCAAATATTTTTCAAAAATCAATAAAATCGGTGTAAAAGTGGAGAAATTTGATCCAAAGGAATGCATTCCTCACAGTTGGAGAATACCCTCTTCTGGTCATCACTTCTACAGATTTGGTTTCTCTCATTACAGCAACGGCTGCACCGATCGACCGAAACTATATCATCCGCTTTTGGTTTTCATATTTTCATTAATTTTTATTTTGAAATGTCTTTACTCAGCACTCACACCTCCAAATTCAGATAAGATTCATTTTTTAATTGGCGATTTTGGGCACTTCATAGGTATGCAGTACCACATGAATATGTTGCTATTCTATGGCTTCGTAATGGGACTCATTCTACAAATGATTCAATACTACGAATACATTTGCGGTAGAGGACAGCCATCATATATGAATGTCTTCAATGTAATGTCCGGACAGATAACCCCCCAATCGATAGGCATAACTGAAAATACACTCAAAGAGATTTTGAAAACATCAAGAGTTTGCTTCAAACTAATCGATATAATCCGATTTACAGCTCCCCTTGCTACTTTTCTCATCTCAATAACTGCATTTCTCCTCAAAGATTTTTCATTCAAAATTATTCTCTTGGCGATGATTCACTCATTATATTTCACCCTAGTCACTATTCTAATGGCTAATGGCATCGGATCCCATTTATTTTATTTGTATATCATTTGTCATTATCTGAAACTAAAACAATTAGAAGTGAATAACTATTTGCGAAAAGTCATCAAATATAAGGAGAGAATCAAAATCTATAACTCAAACCCAATGAACGCAAAACTTAATCAAATCTATAAAGAGACCAAAGAATGTGATTCAGACTTCTGGTCAAAGTTCTTGGCACTTGAGTGGGTGTTATGCACATTCACATTAGCATTTCTCCTATTTGTCTTTACCTTCAGTTCAGGAGACAGTCCTTTAATTAAAATTGTATTATTTTACGCAATATGTGCTTTCATTTGTCGGCTTTTGTTAATCATCAAAATGTGTGGTTCAGTCAATTGTGAGTCAAAAGTCACTTACAAACTGTTGTCGTCTTATAAATTGGTTTGCATTCAAACAAAACACTCAGTCGTCTCAATGGCCAGAAATGGACTTAAGGTTTGCAATATTTTAAATATTATTTAAATCTATTTAAATATTTTTCAGTTTTTAAGTATTTTCGAGAGATTTGGAATCAAACGTAAGAATAAAATGGGGTTTTCCTGCGGAAAGCTGTTTGTTATTAATTACTCGAGAGGTTTTGAGGTAATGCTCTTATATATAAGTAAGGACAATATTTATATTAAACATTAATCATTTAATATTTAGGTCATCGGGTTTTGTGTGACTATTCTTTTAAGATTAGTTAAAATGGAAATGGTTAGGCGAATTGAAAGTAAGCAAATTCATTTTGCCTCTATAATTGATATATTAAACAAAACTAAACAAAATATTACACATTCATAAATTTAGAGTTTAATTAATCAACACATTGTATTTACATTTATTTATTTACATTGTATAAATAATTGTTCAAAAAATTCAGTTAAAAATATCAATAAATTGGTCAATTCAATCAAAGTTTACTTGTTCATTTCCCCGCAAAACATAGTCAATCATCAAGTTAATCAAATGATCAATATTGGTTTTAGTTGTACCATCACCATGCTTCATCTAGTGATTGTCAAGACCTTCATCGGATAGATCTATCCGTTCAATAACCCTTTCAGACTCTTTGAGGTGACCTTCGCCCCAATGGAAGTGCATTTGATAGTACAGATACTTTTTATCATTCAATCCTGGTCCTGTAATAACTGGCTTGATATAAATCGAATCTGAAATAGTGGAGCTGGAATTTGACTTAATTGAGATACAAAACAGGAAAAAATATTAGAAATTAGCTTGCTTATTTTAAAATTAATTCTCTTTGATACTGTGTAAAGCTACATAATATTGAAAAGAACCTTAAGTGTTATCATTTTGTTTGCAAGATGTAATTCTGTAATCACCCGAATATTTTAGTTCAGGTTTTTTATCCAGATTATGAACACTTGTTAATTATTTGAATAACCTTGTATTTCTTATTTTGCACACATTATTTGCAATTCTTATTTAACTTTAGTTTGTTATACAATTGAGTTGCAATTATTTTTATATGCATGGTGAATTATTTTTTTTATTTATAAACTGTAACCTTTCAATCAAAACAAAATATTCATAATAACTTTTGATTTAAGTTTTTGTTTTAAATTATTTCTGGCGGCGATATCTGTTGTGTGACTTTTTCAAACTAACCTAGCTTATATTTTTGAAATGTACTATGTTAAGCTCTAAGTTTTATTTTGCAATTCATCTCATTTTTTGTGACTTTTAGTGTCAATGGTTTGAAACCAAAAATCTCTTCTCCTGCGAAAAGGGGACGGACACCGCTATGCATGCCTTGTGTATAAACCCTGTTGTCGAGAACGCAATGGTCTTCGAGAATAAGATCTTAATCTTCAGGAATGAGTTCTTCTGGACATTCAGTATAAGAAAAGGAGACCCGAAGTCAGACTTCAGCCAAATGCTGTTCGACGACTCCTACAGACTAATGAAGGAATTGTTTGATGACTCCAAGTCAGCGACAATGAGGTTGTTCCTCTCCTTCAAAAAGCAAACATTTATAATGAAAAGTTACCAAAGCTTTCAGTACTCGCAGTGGTCCCGGTCTACGGCCCAGTCAAGTGTCGAGACGAGGACAGTCAGTTGTTTACTAATATTGTTAACCTTGCTCAATTAACAAGATCAATTTGATGTTGAAATTAAGGTTAATGGCCCCACTTTCGAAGAGGTCGGCGATAATTACGTTACGTATCGGAAACACTACTCTATGGTTCACATCGAGAAGAATAGATTGGCTCTCCTGAAGAATACCCCATAATTATATAAGAACGCTATGAGCATGACTTGAATGACCATGATCATTGATAGTTGATTTATAAAAAAAATTGAATTTTACCTTTTATTCTTAAAATTTTCAAATATTCTTAAAAATATTTAATTACTTTTTCGGGTGAAGTTTAATTTTAGTTAATTTTTTTGTTTCTAAGCAATTATACATTTGATATCATTGGATCTTCTATATCGATGGCCTAAATATAAATCTATTTTTGGGATTTTGCTGACATTTTTCAGTGCTGTAGTAATATTGTTATGACTCAACTCATTGTTGACTCTTAGGCTCAATGATTCCAGTCTTTGGAGTCCTGTTAGGCTGACTCCCATTTGTTCGGTGAATTTAATCGGCACACAATTGATATACAAATGCTTTAAATTCGGAAAATACATTACAATATCTTTGAAAGACTTATTGCTTAGTTCAGTCCTCTCGAAATATAAGTTTAATAATTCAAATACGTTAAGCCTTTGAAGTATTGCTCAAATAACTCTTCGCCAAACTGACCATCGATTTTGATTTGGAGTCTCTTAAGTTGTTTGAATTTTATGACTTGAGTCATAAACGGTTTAAGTGCTGTTTCGTCAAATTTTCTACTAACTTTAAGTCACTTCAATTTGGGACAATTGATGGACAGTTGTTGTAATAAATGAGCCAAATATGTCACTGATATTAAGGAAAACCAATTGATCCAAACGTGACAACTCTTTAAGAAAAGAGTGGGTCATTTCTTTAGGTGTTTTTCTGTCTTTCCGGAAACCAATTGTCAAATGAGTTATAGTTTTGTTGTTTTCAACAAAATGTTTCCACTTTTGATTGACGTCTTCAAAACTCTTGTATCCATAGTATTGGACATCAATATACAACTTCTTTAGGTTCTTGAACCGAAGTCCATGAGACTGATCCTGTAAGTCCAATATTCCTTTAATAGCCACTTCCGGAATCCAATTGATGTAACATTCGTTTACGTAAATTGATTTCAATTTTGTGCCAAATTTTGCAACAAATAACTCCTTCTCTTCATTTGATATTCGATTTAAATCAACTTTCATTTCAGACAATTTATGGCAATATATTATTGAATCGAAGTCTGAAATAGTATTTCGAGAAATATCTACTAGATAATGATTATCTGTTCCTGTTATAGTCGTAAGATTCGGTAACTTCACAAACTCTGTAATCAAATGATTTTCTTCTATTGTCATCAGATATCTGAACAGCGCCTAAAAAATCTTCAAAACAAATTGATTGACAAAAATTGGTAAAACTTAACATATGTTTTTACATTGCTTAATGGCTTCAACTTCAGGAGGGATAAGGGTAAAAATTTACAAATCTTCCTTAGGGTGGGTATTAGGGTAGGGATAAAATGGCTGCCAATTTCCAAGATGGAGAGCAAAATATGGCATATTTTCGCCATATTTTTCACTAATTCCAAGTTACTAATCAATAGCAATTGATTTAATTCAGTTTAAATTGCTTTTAATTTAGTTTTAAACCAGTTTAACCAACGCCATCCAATGCAACTGATATTAATTTTAATGCTTAATTACAAGCTTGTTGAAACGTTGAGACGAGCATGGAGTTTTAAATTAAAGAAATTATATTGCGATTGGTCAGGAGGTAAAGGGGTACTATGAAATACAGATATTGAGGGAGAGGGAAAAGCTATGTATAAATACATCTATCATCCATTGACACTCATTATGATCATATTTGTTTATAAATGTTTGCTAACCTTTTTTATCCTTCTCTTTTTGAATCAGTTCCGAATCGATTACGATTCTATCGCAATCTCTTGAGGTCTGTGAACTTCCAGCCATCATAAGAGAGTTGATAATTATCAAAAAATATTTGAATAAAGTCATTTTCGATATTGTTACTATTTTGAATAACTTATTCTTTAATGATTATCAATAAATTAATTTTCAAGTTTACTAATTATATTTAAACAAGCGTTTAACGAACACTATAACCAGTCTTGCAATAATACCATTCAGTAAAAATATATTTTTTAGATAAATAAGAAAATTATTGTTGAATTTTGTAAGTTCAAAATATATGATATAGAAATTGATAAAACTTTTTTCAATCCCTAACAATATTCAACCAAATGTTGAATAGCTAAAGAATTTTTAAAATCATGAAAATTCAACAATACTTTCAATATTTAGTTAAATTAATAAAACTTTCTTTGATAAAAATAATTCAAAAGGGAAACACACTTTCAGGCATACGTCCCCGAACAACCTATCTAGGCGATTCTTTATGTAATTTCAAATAGCCCCCACTTATCTAGGCCAACAGGAGAGAACGAAAATATATCCTACCAAAACTCCATTATCGAAAGCAACAGTTATAATTTTACCCATATGTTATTTTACAAGTGAAATATTATATTCAGTTTTTTAATTTTATTTGTAAAATGAAATACATAGAAATGGTAAAGTTTGCACCACCTCCAAAAATCTGCCCCCCCCCCCCAAATGATTGATAATAAAGAAATGTTCAGCTCCATACAAATTCTATGGGACATAGAGGGTATCTTTTCTATCCTCAATTACAGGGAACTCCTTTCAAGTAATTTTGCTAGACTCGAACGCCCACTCCACCCATTCCCCCATTTGTGGACCCATTCCCACATTTGTGGACAAAAAGTTCAACATAATACCTTTTGACGCCATTCCTGTCTCTCAGATCAAATAGTTGTTTGTCCTTAAAGTTAAAGCACAGGACAAACATCTATTTGATCCGAAAGACGTGGAAATAATTGAGTCAAACGTCTGGTGGATCTCACGGTTCATAATTGGAAACAATAATATAAATTTCATAATTATTTTGTTTAATCAAATAAAGTTGTAATTATTCTTATTCTAATATCTAATAAACAGAAAGAATTAAAAATAAATTCAATTTTTGTTTGTTTATCTATTTTCAAAGTTCAAATTGTAGATCATCTTGATAATTAATTTATGACAATTACTTTGAAAAATACGAATTAAAAATTTTTAATTTATCATTTAATCTATAGCTTAAGTCTTGGTTATAGTGAAGTGTAAACAAGAATTTCATTAATCACTCAAATAATGAAAAGTTTTATAAAACTCAATAAATAAATAAAAAATTCATTTCATTAATAATTAATAAAAGGATTTGAGAATCAAAAATGAAAAATGAGCTGAACTTCAAACGACACAACAATTGTTTCCTATTCTTCAACAAATTGTCAAATATTTTCATACCTGAGCTCAGACTGCAGTGAAATAACTAAAAACATCAGAAAATTGTTATTAATGTCTAACGATATGAACGAATCAAATGAAGGAAACAATAAAATCAATGAAATACCGAAAGTAATCATTTGGTACTACAGAGTCATTGGCGTCACATTCGGTGGAATTCAATTCAACCGAAACAGACAATTGGTGTCCAATGAATGGCTCAGATTCATAGGATTCTTGGCCACAATCAGCTACTTTGTGGCCGGATTTTTCTTCATCCACTTCCGTATGCATGACCCGGATTACATCGCTCTCTATCAGAACGGACTTCACTTTACATACTATCTCTCGGCTCTCATACTAGTGATGGACATCATTCAGATTGTCGTCAATCAACTGTTCCTCAACTCGAACGCCATCCCAATGTTTGACCACATCTATAGACTTGGATTAGGTTTGGATTCAAATTATTTTTATCATTAAAAATCATTTTATAATTTATTTACCTCAGGAGTGAAGTACCGGTCCTTAATCTACATCACATTCTTCTTGACTCTGATCTTTCGGGTGATCGCAATGTGCTATAGTCTGGCCGTTGAGCAGAGGTCGACCTCAACCCTAATCGGCCTCTTTTTAGACATATTCTTCGCGAAACCCGCGGCCGACAGCTTTCTATTCATTAGTTTCACATTTTCTCTATCGGTATCACATTATTACAGATCCTTAAGACTGTCCCTCAGGAACGACATGACATGCGATGCCATCGCGAAGACCAGGAAATCATTTGTGAGAACCCGAAAACTAGTCGTACGTTTCGATCAGTCAATGATTTTGGTATTGAATTGACTTTTCATTTGATTTTGTATTTAATTTGATTTTATCTTTTTTAGTGTCAAATCGTAACCATATTTCACGCGATGTTGACTCTAATGCTTGAGATCTATATTATGTCTAACTATAAGAAGATCCCATCAATTGCTATGAAAAGTCATTACCTGAAGAACTCAATCGGATCCGTCATAAGACTTGTCACCTCTTGTATTATCAATGGATTTGTCTTCGATGAAGCGGATCAACTGTTTTTCGCTTTGGACGGCGTCTCAATTTTCTGTCAAAATGTATATCAGAGGACATCCCAAGAGTTGATGAACTTTCGAACCCTGAGTCGCGATCTGCCCAACGGTTTCACAATCGCAGGTCTGTTGCCATTGAGGAGAACAACACTTTTGACGGTATTATAGCTCAGCACTAATTGATTCATTGATTTTATTCTTAATTTTCTTACAGTTATTCAGTTTTATTCTGACATATGCTGTGATTCTCATTCAAACCGGCGCTCAATAGGCATTGAACAGGATTACCAACTGGGTTATTCTAGGTTATTGAATATTAGCTAGAACTTCTTGATTTTACTTAATGTTACCTGGATTATTTTCAAACTTTTTCTGTATGCCATGAGAAGTAGAAACAAACTGTCCGCTATTGTACTGTTCCTCAAACTCATTTCATGGGATAAGAGTTTGAGGAACAGCACAATAGCGGACAGTTGTCTGTTATGAATACCGGAGTCAACGCATATTCGGTGGACACGACTTCTATGATCCCATATAATAGTGATTACGAGAGACAGACATCAAATTAAATTCATTTTCAATTTCATTGTAATTATTTGAGAAATAAACATAAAATTTATTGAAATAATTGAAATGACTGCCATTTACCGAATATGATGAGCCGTTCGGCCGCTGTTCCACATGAGTGCTATATATTGAACTGTGGGGTCAAATGTGAGGTCAAACACTACAACATACACAGATATAGGTCTGTCCTCTGATATGAATGAAATGAATTCTGTTCGGAGTTCTGATAGGAAAAGGAGTTGTTTTGCGGAATTATATTATGGTATTAAAATTCTGCAAAACAAATCCTATTCCTATCAATCTCATTCTGGAGGTCAACCCCACCCCCACCTTCATTACCACTTTTAGTAACTGTATTTGTACCTCAATTCTGGCCATCATTTGGGCCAAAGTGGTCACCAGTGCTGCTGCTGACAGTCGGCTCGTACTTCAATTGCAACGGCGTTAACCATCAGACGACTGTTCAATTGGAGTACGAGCCGATTGTCAATGGTAAGGCTTAGGTTAACGTTAACGCTGTTATGGTTTGAAGACATCTCGCAATCTATTGCATAATTTCCAAGAATTAGGTTTAGTTTTGAGGACAGTCCACACTATTGAGTCTTACCATTAAAGTAAAAGAAAGTGAAAACTGGCGGTTCATTAGTGGGGATGAGTTTCAAGAATTGTTTAATCTGTTCATCCAATTGGACGAAATCAGAATACGTCCAATTGGAGGAACAGGTGAAATAATTGTTGAATACGGTATTCTGCGATATATTGGACGTAGTCGTCGAACATCAGTCTCAGCAAATGGAAAGAACCTAGGTGATGAAATTTGAATTGAATTGAATTGATTATTTTGACTCAATGTATATCGGTATACCGATGGCTGATTTCAAATATATAAGAGTTTAAGAGTTAAATTTAAGGATTTGACCAAGACCAATCAATAATTATCTTACCAAAGCTCTGAACGCTGTGTAGACGTATCCTTTATAACGCGTGACCCAAAAGCCGACCAAAGGAGTAGAAAATTCCGGGAATAGCGCCTTATAGTCGAGGATTGGCTGCTCTTAAGGATCGGTATATGTTATAGAAAATTGTAATCAATTTTTATTGAATTACTTTTTTTAGAAAAAATGGTTCAAGCTAATAATTATAAGATTATAGTAGAGGAAAGGCTACTGTTTTTTGTCTGAATCTTTTGCTTAAAAGGAATGATAGCTTCAAAAATCAAATTGAAATAATCAACCAAGTTTATTTAAAAATAGCACACATTTATGTACCAATGACTCCAACCACTTCAAGTAGCTCCTCCTCTTCCAGGAGGTGCTCAAATTGTTCCGTAACTGTAGTATCAAAAAATAAAATTATCAAAAATAAAATTCATCTTTCAATTTGTAAATCTATTCTTACAACTCGTAATCAATTTGATTATGGCATTAGTCTTAACATCAATTGGTGTACTGCCCTGTCCTGTGGTAGAGCTATTGGGACCAGTATTAGTGCCATTCTCACCGAAATAGTCGCACAATATTTCGCCACAAATGTTCAATACGTCAATGAGACGCCAGTCCCGTAACATTTGTACAGTTATCTCGTTGTTGTTGACAACCATACGGGAGGCCTGCGATAAGTGGTTGAGCGACGTTTGTGCCAGAAGTCGCTCAAGCACTTATCCCAGGCCTCCCGTATGAGTCATAAGACATTTTTACGATATCTGTGAACTTTTAATTCAAATTCAATACATGCTCAGTTTAGGTATGAAATGATGTTGAAAAGTTAGACAGAAAGTGCCAGCAGAAGTTACAAGTCTCATTTGGTTGGGGTTTACGATTTAATACTCTATAAGTATTATAAGTATTATACTCTATTGAGTATTGAGCCGCAAACCCCAACCAATTTGACCACTGAATCAGCCTCGAGTATAGGCGAAAGGTGAGATGGAACATCCTGCCAGAAATGCAACAAGAACGTTTGAACTTCATCGAAATCTGCCCGGATTATTGTGTCAAGAATGCGCTGGCAGTGGGTTCTGTACATCATTAGGAATGACGATATCTTTTTGTGAAAATAGTGTTTAAAAAGTTATGAATAGTGTTTGAAAAGGTGTTTATCAGACCTTATCCATGTCCAGAGGGCTATATCTTTGCTGTTCTGGAACTGTGGCAGCACTGCTGCCGAACGGGACCGGGAGTTGATTAAGGGCTGTAAAAGTGACAAAAAAATTGTATTAATTCAATGATTGAAATGTTTTTTATATTGGATTAATACCTCACCACCCTTTTTGACTGATCAAGGTAATATTTGAAAAACTAACCTGTTTCGCAATGTTCTCTCTGGCCTCACGTTTAAGGGGATTGACATTACTATTGGGGGGAAAGCATTAGTCAGAAAAATGTCAATTAATTTCAATTAGATTTTTAGTGAAATATGTTTCAATACATTTTTAATTGAAATATAAGTTTATTTTCAAACCTCTAATATTGAAATGTCAATCCCCTTGAACGTGAGGCCAGAGAGATTTGAATTCTGTACACTAATTTAATTAACTAGATTATAAATTTATTAATTTATCGTTCTCTCGGTATTTTGGGTATAAGTCTAGAAATTTATAATACTATTAATAGGAGAAGTAATTAGACGCATATAATTAGAATATTCTTGATTAAATAATTTGATTCTTGATTAAATAATCAAGATTATTGCTGAATTTTTTTTCAATAAGCAAAAATTAATCCTTACTTTTGTCCGGATTTTTTTTAATACGATGTCTCATAAAATAGCTATAATTACTACGGAATAGCAATGAGAGAGTCATAAGTACTAATTGCTATTCCGTAGTAATTATAGCTATTTATGATTGAAATCCGATTATTATAATCCGACGGACGTTAAGACAATTGAATTTGAATTTCTAATTAACTATTCATTCAGTCATACCGTTACTGTCCTCTTGTGCCCAGCCTTTGGGTCGTCAGTTGGGGGAACTGTTATCTTAATAAATAAAATTTTCGGATAGAAATATGATCAAGATTAAATTCTCAAGCTGTAAAATTATCATTGAACAACAATATAGAATGGTTTTTAAAATGACACATCTTATAAGGAATAAAGACTACCCATTTTTTACCAAGCACAATATCAAGAATAATAAATGTAAATTGAAACTTACGTTCTAGCTATCAAATTATCAATATTAAAACTTATCAAGATTGTTTTTAAATTAATTATATTTATTTTTATTGAAAATTAATTTGAAACAAAAACTTAACTTTTGTTCAAGTCAAAAACAGTAAAATTGGCGGAGACTTTGAACACTTTTTTCTCTCAGCACTCATTTTAATAGATGTGTTGGTATCTGATCTTCGGATTCGCCCAATCGAGCCGCACATCCATTCAATGCCTTAGTGTTTTACGTCTGAGTCTTGTGGCCATTCGGTAAGCGTTCCATTTTTATCAGATATTTGATTTTTTTTTTGTGAGAGAGAGAGAGAGAGAGAGAGAGAGAGAGAGAGAGAGAGAGAGAGATTTCAGGTCAATATAATTGAAACGAAAAGTTAGTAAAAGTTGTAAAACTAGTATATAAACAAAGAGAGTTAAATCTAATGCTTGAAAATAATGAAAAATGAACATGGCAAGTTATGGCAAGTTATGGCAAGTAATTAAGAAACTCTTCTGAGAAGATATTCTGGAAAAGAGAAGAACATAATTAATTAAAGGGAAGGTATTGTCCAATACTCTGGTATTCATTAGAATTTATTGATAGCAGATGTTTAAGGCTTTTGAACTAATTTTGTAGAATCAAAGTTATGTTAAATTTTCTAGGAATAGGTTCATTCAAAGTTCAATATTTCCAATCAAATACTATTCAAGTTAAAACAGGTACAATTAATATAGTGGGCACATAAATTGTCCTTGAAACAATATATTTCAAAACCTGATGTATTATAAAAGTGGAAAAATTAGCGATTAATGATAGCATTGCTCTATTGATGGCTCATAAGGAGTCATAACAACACATAATTTGAATGTAATTTGATTTTTAAAGAAAATGTTTATTTAATGTCTACTCATAGACTAAATTCTCTAAACTTCTGTTTTCTGTTTATTTGGTGAGTATTGAAGGGCTGGACTTTTCTCCAAATAAAAAGCATTTGAGTCAAACCAGTGCTAAAATACAGCCACTATTCAGGCGTTCATTCATAGGACTGGTACCGGCCTTGAACTGACTGAACAAACTCAAGACTAGAATCAACTTTCAAGTTGAGCCACACTTTCGATAACAAAGAAGACTATATCTGAATCCAAGTCTGTAATGAGTCTACCAACAAGTTTCTCTCTCTCTCTCCCTCTCTCTCCCTCTCCCTTAAACTATCAATTCGATTGAAGAACACCGAAGACTCGGTTATTATGTTAGGAAAATATTGGACACAAAGACAAAGTGCAAACATAGGTAGGGAACAGTCGGTGGGGGACAACCTGTAGATTCAAAGATCCGTTTCGCGAATGAATTTTTCTGTAAAAAATTGTCACTTTTTTAAAATGGAATGATTTCGACAAAAAAATTATAAAATTAAATATTTCCATGATCAAAATTGAAGGAACTGGACGTGATGACAATCCAAGTATTATTGGAATGAGCTAGGTCCTACTCAGCCCTACTGAGGGCAGTTATTCCTTTAAAGCGAGGAATTCTTTCTAAAAATAAAATGTTTTGTTGGATTTGATTCGAAACTTTGGGTTCTTTGGTATAACTTTAAGTTTAAGTGAATTTGTGAGCAAAGAATAGAATTCAAAGTTCACAAAGAGAAGCACAGGTGAAAAGAGGGAACGGCCTCCGCTCTCTCCTCACCTGCTTTGTTGTGCACTCTTTTGTAGTTATGGCCCAATTCGACAGAAATCGTAAACATTTTAAATGTCATTATTGTTGAGGTCTCAGGACTTTTAGGTCTAAGAATTCGTTTGAATTTTAAAACTTTGTCTGATTTGAGGCATAAATATATTCAAACAAATTCTCAAAAACTTTTGAAAACTTTTGAATGCATTTCTTTTTTCAACCAAAACTTTTTAAGGATATGACACTGAGTTTGAGTTTATATAATCTTGCTAATTTTAAATGAGTAAACCAAGTTTATTTAACCATAAAGACTAAAATAGATCATCAATTGAACAGATTTTAAATTTGGGTTTTATATAGTAAGTGAGCGCTTGTCTGCAAATTATCAGTTAAATCAATTGATAAACAAATTTGAATATCCATCGAAACAAACAGTTGTTTAAAACTTGAATTTTGTCCAAACATTTAGTAATCAAAGCCTTCAATGACTGAAACTTCTATTTTCTTATTATTTTCTGAGAAGAGTTCAAAAATACTTCGGAGTCAATATGTTTTCAACAATAGGTATGTGTATGAAAACATGTGTCAACAAATGATACTTGATATATGAAATGGATCAAAACAAGCTTGATTCAATTGATTCAATATATCCAACAATATTGTAGTTATTTTCGATAAATATTTACGTAAAAGAAGACCAAATGAAACGAAAATCATATAAATTGTTTGGACGGGTCTCGAGTTGAAGACCTTGAATATGTGTGAGTCAAGGAGCTGAAGGAGCTAGCTCAATGTGAGACTATAGTCACTAGTAGTTCAATCATTTCTTTTGTTTGCATACAATTCCATAAGAAAACAGATTTTAAGGTCAATCTTGAGGTCAAAGTTAGTTAAAACTCTGTTCAGAGACAGAACTCGTCCTTCACTTCATTTTTATCAAAAATATTTGATTTTTGAGCAATTTTTTAGTCATTAATAATAATAATAATGTTTTTTTGGGGAAAACAAAGTGAAATATTCGACAAATTGTGTCAGAATATGTTGATCATGGTAAATATATTAATAATTATCCTTTTAATGGTCAACTTATCCCATCGATCATAACTAAAGCCGAAAGCAATTTAACAGACGTT
Source organism: Tectocepheus velatus (assembly GCA_034700625.1). NCBI lineage: Eukaryota > Metazoa > Arthropoda > Arachnida > Sarcoptiformes > Tectocepheidae > Tectocepheus > Tectocepheus velatus. Next base: position 145,661 of record JAQIXV010000032.1, on the reverse strand, counting down.
TGATTCCAGTGATTGTCGATTGACTTCGAATAAGATCAGAATTGTTTGAACGGATTGTTAAATATATGCATATATTTAATGACATTATTTTGTTTTAAATTCTTCTCTTAAATAAACATTAGATTCGATTTAAATAAAAGTTTAGAAAAAAATTAAATTAAATTTGATTTAAAAATAAATAAAATAAAAATCGAAAGAATCAAAACAATTGATCGATTGTACTGATTATGGCTGTACTGATCAGAACCGTTGGTCGCTGTACTCGACTCTCGAGTTATTCAATAAATCTCTCTCTTCTTTAATTCGTTCGAAACAGTCGTAAAGGAAAATATGCTTCAAATCAAAACCAAAAAACAATTAAATTGTTTAAAATCAAAGTTTATCTCTTTGTCTTACATATGGCGTATGTATTCTCACAAATCTTGGCTTTTTGTCGGGTCTACAGTATTGGAAAGCAAATGCCAGCCCTTCCTCATCGATCTCCCACTCCTTAATGCTGTCCCAATTGAAGTCAATTACTTGTGACTAATAAATAGTAATCAATTTTATAGGAATCCATCGAATGTTCTAAAAAGAGAGTAAAACATACCTCAAGAGTGCCGTCATCTTTACAGGCCTGCAGTTTGAAGCAATTGATGGCAACCGTTGCGATTACGTGACCCTCTTTTCGGGCATCACAAGAACAGTGAGGGAATGATAGCTCGCCGTAACCCTCAAGAGTTCGAACAAGTTTTAGGTACTAATGAGTCAATCAAAACAATAGTTAGAAAAGTGTCAAATCAGTCATCATTTGGAATACCTCTGACTTTTTGGATGAGTCCTGAAGTGCTTTGAGTTCATAGAGTTTGTTTCCGGGTCTTATTTGGCCCTTATTTACGTCGTCGACAGCCTTTCAAATGATTTAATATCAAATAAAATGTAATAAATTTGGATAAAAATGAGTAAAGGGTTGAATACCTGCCAAAAGAATAGGGATTCGATGAGATCTTCGCGACTCAATTCCATTTCTTTGGATAACGTGAACAACCATTTCTTTATTAGAAGACACGTCGAGGCGGCGGTCGAGTAGTTTTGTATATAGAGATTGTGTGGAAACTCATTCGGTTGAAGCTTTCTCTCGAACCCGTACTCAACGATTTCGAATAACGCGAAATATGCGGACATCTCTTTATTGAGACCAATCTTCTCAGCGGCCACTTCAAAGACATCAACAGTTGAGCTGTTCTTTCGTACGTTTACTGATATAGTATTCTTATCCGGAAGAAGTATTTTTAGGTCAACCGGTGCTGAGTTTGTACCCTTTTTTAATGAAAAAACCATTAATTAAATGTTTTTGAGGTAAACCCTGAAGTGTCTCACGTGTTGGTCATCGAAATCAGTTAAGAATTCCTGCATTATATCACTTTCGGCGATGACCCGAACGGCGCAAACTTTTTCCAAATATTGCTCTAAACCTCTGCGACGAGTGTCCAGCTGTTGGTCAGACAAAGAGAAGGGCCACTTTCCGGGCAGTTTTGGAAACTGAAAGTCCGGAAATTCCTTTTTAAGGTTATTATTGAGATTTTGGTATTCTCTATATCTTCGGGAACAGAGATGTCTTCCGGCCATATATATATTGAAGACAACATATTTGTCGCCATTCCTTTCGATATAATTATAGTCGGGAATAGATATGGGAAGCGATCGCTTCTCACTGTAATCGAAGTACGAATAAGTGGAGGTCTCGTCGTTGGGCTCCAACTTTTCGGCCTCTCTGGGGGTCACAGATATGACAGTTAGAGTGAGTTTGTCTCCACCGGACTTAATCAGATCCACCACTTGTTTATGAGTCGCCCCCTCGACGTTAATCCCATTGACTTCCAGAATGCGATCCCCTTTTCTTATGCCTGCGTTCTGTGCGGCGCCCGACTCCAGGACTGCTGACACGTGTTGGAGGGGAGCATACAGTTCACCATTTATGCTGCGAAGAGGACCGCCTTCTGACACCTGACCCCTAACATTGAAACCAAATCCTGTGTCCGACTTATAGATAGAGACGACTCGGGGGCCGAACGCAGGAATCGATCGGTCGTTCCTCTCGTCATCGCTTTCAGACATATCTCTCTTTTTCTCTTTAAATGGATTTCATTTAAAATCAAATCAAACGTAAATCGACTCAAAACTGATTTGTTTTGCTATTTGTTTCACAATTCAAATGATTGTCGAATCGATTGGTCAACGATTGGACACAAATCACATCAAATAAAATATTTAAACTCTTCGGACATAAAATCAATTAAATTAAATATAAATAAAACTAAAAATAAATCGATTTAATCGTTATTTTAAAAAAAAAAATCAAAAAATATTTTAAATATTAATAATTTTTTTGCGAATGACTCACAACTGATGAAACAAATTAAACACTTATTTAATTGGATTTCAATTTAGATTTAATTAATTAAACGATTGATTCGTTGATTAAAATAGATTTCAAACGAATTGTGTTTTAATTGAAACAAAACATTAAAAGTCAATAAATAACACGATTTGAGTATTTCTCGTCTCAAACAAAACGCCCTTAAAATGATTGAATACAAACATTATGTTTACGTTTTTTATGACACAAATTAATCGAATAAAATATTTAGAACACAATTAAATGATCAAGGCAATTGGCAATTAGCAATTTTTCAATCTTTTCATTATGAGCAAGCACAATCCAAATATAAAATCAAGAGAATTATATCGTTTCATAACTAGAAACTTAGAAATACTCGCAAGTTGTTAGCATGATAATATCAATAGTATCGAGTAACTTTTATCATGACATGTTTCTCCATCACATGATAATCATGTTTCTTATTATTGGAAGCACTCGACTAACAGCTCAATAAATATTTCTGATTATATTCTGTTACATTCAAAAGGAAGTGAATAATGGTTTGCTTTAAATTGAATTAATTTAAACTTAATTTTCCTCTAACCGACTGATACCTTCTCATAAATATAAGTATTAAAACTTTTTTAAAGACATTTTTATTCAATTATTTTATTGAAATCTGATATGAATTGAAACAATAATTTATTCATTGAAATGATGTTATTTCAAAATTTCAATAGAATTAGATTTAAAGACCACAGCATAAGAAAGTCCATTCATTTTTAGTATAAGATCTTAGCAAGGAGACAAACACATAAACGTGGAACTGGTTTGAAATGTACAATCAAGTTAAGGAGATGTTACCAAGATGGTTTTTAATTCAAGTTCTTATCGGTTTCTTTAAACATAAAAAAGAGGATAAATTTCATTGAAAACAACTTTTGAGATAATCTTCGAACCGATAGATAGGACGCAGACTCCAAGAAATTAGTCAATAGACTCATCTCAGAGACAGAGTCAAGGATTGAAAAATAGTTGAATTTTTTGAAGAATCCAATTATTTATTCGTTACTTAACCCAAAATAAAAGGTTAACACAAATTAATGCAGTTTTGCGTTAAATAAAATCGTGAAAATCAGTAAAACCTGAATTGTTTTGAGATTTAAAAATGAAAGGATTATATAAAACATTAATTAACTCATATTTAATACAATTTTAATAAATTTAATGAATTTGAAGAGAATATCGACTAATTTATGATTAAGGCAAAGGAGTGGTAAAGGATTGGTCAAAATGCCTGGCGTTAGACAAACAATTGATTGCAGTTTTTCTGCCTGTCGTATGGGATTCAGACGAGTATTTATTATTCCGTTATTTCTATTCATTTTAATTATTCGGGAAAATGGGTCTCTTCTATAGGAATTGATCCTCAGTTTCAGTCTTTTATTGTATTTTATAATAACTTTTATAATAACCTTAAGAATAAATTTTTATACATTTTCTCTTTTTCATTGTACACCCAGTGCTGGCAATTTGTGTTATGTCACAAACCATTGATGATTGTCGTCAGAGATCAGTACAATATTCTATGTCTGGGTTTAAGCGGATCCGGAAAAAGCACTTTATTGGCACAACTGGTCGGTGAGACGACAGAAAACATTGAACCCACAAACGGTTTCAATATAAAGACTCTCCCCATAAAGAATACTGTCCTCAGTATTAAAGAATTGGGCGGATCGGGAAGGGTTCAAAATTTTTGGGACTATTATTTTGCAGATAAAAACGGACTCCTTTTTGTTGTCAACTCAGCCTCAGATGAAGAACAACTGAGAGTCGCCAAAGAAACTCTAAAAACTGTTCTATCAAATGCCAGATTGAAAGGTAGTCCCTGTCTTGTATTGGGCACTCATTCAGACCTCTCCGGTGCCAGAACTGAGAAACAATTGGAATTATATTTGCAAAACGTAATGCACGGCCACAAGTGGACAGTTATTTGCTGTTCCTCTTTCAACAAACAACAAATAATTAACGCTTTCGAAACATTAGTCGATTTGATTACAAATAACGGCAATTAAAAAATGTTTTGCTTTAAAATCAGAGAAATCCCAAACACAATCCCTGTATAGGTATTCAAATAAATCAATCATTGGTTTCCCATAACTAATCAAAACTCAATTATTATGTATTGAAATGTGATTTCAATGAAAAAAAAATAAAATAAAAGTCAATTGAATTGAAGTTTAATATTCGGACTAATTCTATATTCTATGAGCAAATTAATTATCGTTTGATTATCAAACTTTGAGACCATTTTTTGAATTTTATTTTATATCTTTTGTAATTAAAATCGATTTTCATCTTTGGATCCAATTTTGACAAACAATTGAATAATTATTAATTGATTTAAAAATAACTATTTCTTGAAAAACGGCGGATATTTGAATGTAATTTTAGGTCGAGTTCTGATGTGAGGCAAAGGAGGGGCGTCTTTATGGTATTTGTATATCTTTTCCCACAAATGTACTCTTTGTCGGGTTATAAGGAAATTGTCGGTCCAATTATGGTAACGACGTCTCAACGAATAACTCAATTCTTCAGTGTCCTGGGCATCAAGAGTAGGGACACTCAAATAAGGCCTAAGATTACAATTTTCAGGCGTTTCTGGGGTTCTGACCATAAACTGTAGAAAATATATTTATTTTAAAAAATTAGATCTAAAATGAGTTAACACTTACTTTGACTAAAAGTTTGAGGACTTCATCGTTGAGTCCGTAAAGAATTCCATTTTCATAGCCATCAAAGAGTTTCAGTTCACCAGAAGTCCAGCAAACGTTTCGCAGAGCATTAGTGTCGACATCGCTATGAAAGGAGTGGGCATTCAATTGGTAGACAAAGAATGACCAAAACTGGCCGTCAGTTATGATTCCGTGAGTGACCAAAGGATAAGTCAATTCGTGATAAATAGAAAATCCGAGATTAGAGGCCAAACTGTTAAGCCATCCGAAGGAAGACATAATTGCCATCCCATCCAATACCTCCTGAATGTCATCGAATTGTTTTTGATTTTTACGTTCTCTGAGTCGAAGTACTTCTCGTGAAAGACAGATAAGATTAGGAAAATCGAAACCATTTGAGCGGTCGCTCCAAAAACCGGGTAAAGTAGCTAAAGGTTGTCTCTTCAACATATAGCCTGACTTTAAGAGACGGTATTTATATTCAGGAATCTCTGATTTCGTGCAAATGTCGTCTTCAATGGAAATCGCCTGAAATTAAACACATTTTTATAATAAAATAAAAAACTATTCGGACGGACGGACCGGTGGTAATGGCTTTTCGGTTCTCAAATGGAGTGAATGCGTGGTCTTATAAGTGAACTGTTGGTCTATTGTCTCGTTTGGAAACCAACGCCTTTTAACGAAAGGGATCGGATAGTCCCGGACCCACCAATTGCTGCAGACATATGGATCCAAATCCATCTATAATTCAAATAAAGAATTGGTTTTGATTTCAATTGAAACAACTTTTACCTGAAGTTTAAACAAATGTTCGTATTTTGAGTGCAAAGCGTTTCTAATGATTGAAACAATGTCTTCGATGGTGTCCTCCTGTTTGGCCTGATTTACGCGCATATCTTCGTCGGGGAAACCCATGAGAGGAAGGCATGAGTTCTTCATTTCAAACGAAGGTTTTCTTTGTTTAGTTTGAAACAAATGCAAACAAATTGAATCAATTATCTGTTGTTTGAGGTGTTCATCGAGAATGGAGTCGACATTGATCTGGTCGTAAGCGAAAGGCATTCGACCCGATATCAGATGAGTTCGGGTAATGAACTGCTGTAACGGCAAAGAGTGGTATTGACTCGAAATCGATTCCAAGATATAACTAAAATGTGAGTAATGTTTGCAAATCTCGTATTCCTTCTGTTGAGCCGTCGGTAACCTTTTGATAGCGTTATACCACTCCATTCGGATCTGTTTAGCGATTCCTTCCTTAGAGTTGTCATTAAGCGGAGGATATTCAGGGGTTTCACTCCATTCAGACTTTTGTTCTTGGATTTGGTCCAAAGGGTTAATATTAACGAAGTATCTATACTTCCACCAGGGCTTTTGATGCTGCCATTTACGGGTCTGACCCAAATGGTCCGGCAAATAATTGACCGGACGTTTGGCCACTCTTTCAACCGTTTCATCGGTTGGAGAAGAAGTGAAAGACGACAAAACAGATTCATTGGATTCACTACTCTTTTCAGACAAATATCTCACAAAATGAAAGTTTTTGTTAATGTTTTGGATTAAAAATAAATCATTTTTTCTTTTAATGACTTTAAAAAACATTTTTAATAATAATTAAAAACAAATGTTTTGAAAATAATAATGAAATGTGAGTTTAAGCACACATTTGATGCTAAACAACAAATGGGAGGAGTTTTGCCTCTCGTTGTCATATGTTTACACTTTTGTGACTTTAAATGAAAAATTTTGAAGAGATGTGACTTTTAAATGATATTTTAATCATTCATAATATGAATGACTCCAACACTCAATGGCATTGGTTTTAATTATTTTGAGCCAAAAATCAATTACTGTTTAAATAAATTGTTAGAACAAAAGAGTCTATAATATGAATAAATTTTATTTAAAATAATTTATACAACTTTTAGAAATGATTTAAAATCTTTTCATTTAAACATTATTTCAATTAAAGATATATTTAAAGACGTATTCAATGAAATGAGAATAAAATTATTAATAAAGTGAACCAAATTTACCACCAATTCATCAAATGGTCAGGTTTTTCGTCTTTGCAATACTTTTCCCACATTTTGTAAAAAAGTTTTTCTAAGTTTGAAGCATAGGTTCTAACGTTGAAAAGAGGGGACTCATTGCGGGCAGACCACACCTTTCCTCGAATCGCTTTCAGACTAAATTCAATTCAAAACATTAAATAACTTAATAAAAGCAAAAAACCAAAGAAAACTCACAATTGTCTGTCATTTCCTAATCTGATGGCAATGTTTTCATATTCTTCGTATGATTTAGCGATGAGTTCGGGAACTCCTAAACACGTCAATTGAGATGAGGCCACTCTTGAGGCTAATGTTTCTCCTAAAAGGGTAACCATTGGAGTTCCCGCCCAAAGTACGTCCATTCCAGTGGTGTGTCCGTTGCAGAGAGGGGTGTCTAAGCAGACGTCAACGAGTTGTCCTCTCCTCACGTGTTCTTCCTTTGCGGCCACATTTGAGAAGACTATACGCCCGGCCGGAAGACCATAAGCCGCGGCCGAAGCGCTGATATTGGCCTCTCCCACCACTGGGAACCTTAAGAGCCACAAAACACTGTTCGGAACATTTTTCAGTATCTAAAGAGAAAGACATCAATCGTTAGAAAAACATCTCTTTTGAGTCAAAGGACTTACATTAACCCACGCCTTGAGTGTCTGCGGATCTATTTTATAGAGTTGATTGAAATTACAGAAAATGATGGCGTCTTCGGGCAGACCGTACTGTTGGCGAGACGTCACTACAATAGCTTTTGGCGCCTCTTCGCCTATCGATCATAATTAAAGTTTAGTCTCAATACCAAAAATTAATGTTTGTGTCAAACCTGTGGCCGCCTTATTGTTCATTTGAGTGGTGGCCAAACCATTTTGGACAACGATTCCATTGACTGAAGTCTGGACCTGTCCATTGGAGATCATCGCTTGAACGGGTTGAGTGGTCGGCAGCTCTACAATAGTCTTCACGACTTCCACTTTTTCAGTGGTGACCAACGAATTGACTGCCGTTAAAGTGGTGCCCAAAGTGGTGACGACCGCCACTTCTCTGATTTTCTTAATCTCTGCCTTTTCTATGATCGGAGACAAATCAGTTGCGTTCACAATAGAGACGTTATCCGGCGGTAAATCTCCAGAATCTGGAGAACCGGAGCGGAATATCTTCTTTCCATCGAATAGAATGACTCTTTCGATAAGATGAGGGAACATCTGTTTGTGGTCACCGACGAAGAATGTGTTTGGCATATACGCCAACTTCTCTGAGTAGTGTTCCTCGTGTTCGACGGGTGACGTCATCGCATCTGTTATGATATAGTCCATGAAAGGGGCGCCACTCGTTCCGGGATATCCCAACCACATCGCCTGAATGGGTGCCGGTCTCAGAGAAAATATTTCATTTCGGGCGCCTTTCGTATAGCCATTCATATTAACCAAAATATGAACACCGTCGGCATATATCCTGTCCGCAGCCTTTCCATTGCACGTCACTCCCGACAAATCAATGAAATGTTCCGATTCTCCGCTCACTTTAGCCCTGAATGTGGTCCCGTCATCAGCCGAAAGGGCATAACAGAAGACCTCAACTCTTTCCTTGTTATGCATACCCGGAACGCTTTGCATCAGATGAGATGTCGGGTGGTTCCCGAAGTCAGAACTCAAATATCCAATTCTTAGTCTTGAAGTCAATGTCTTTTTGAAAGCATAGGGAGGCTTATGGAGGACCTGAACCTTCTCGAGACAGAGGGCCGCATGTCGTGCGGCGATCGCTTTACGCATATCGTGAGTCAAAGGATAGAGCATTGAGTGGTGCGGATGTACTGATGGCAACCGATTCTTCTCGAGTTGTTCACCGACAGTGGCCACCAGTTTCTTCATTCTTGAGTCGTAGTCATTCCAATCGCAGATGATTTGGAGACAATGCGCTAAATTGCAGTACGCGTCGGGAAAGTCAGGCTAAACATCAGACAAAACATTATATTCTGTGCCAAACATTCTTAAAACAAACCTTCAATTTCAATGCCGTTCGATAAGAAGCGATAGCTTCGGGAATATTACCCGAATCCTTATGAATAGAGGCCAGGTTTGAGTGGGCGTCAGCGAAGGCCGGATTTATTTGAATGGCTCGGGTGTAACACTGAAGGGCTCCCTGAATATCACCCATTTCTTTGAGTGTATTTCCCATATTAGAGTAGGCGTCGGCAAAAGTCGACGATATTCTGATCGCTTCCTTATAGTGAAGAAGTGCTTCATTGAGTTTTCCCTGTTGTTGAAGAACTGACGCCAGGTTTGAGTGCGCGGCCGCGAACTCTGGGAATACGTCCAATGCTTTCAGGTATAGACGGGTCGCCTCTTCAATGTATCCTATCATCAAAAATGTCATTAAAAGGAACGAGAATTGAGTGATGGGTACAAACCCTGTTCGCGTTTTATATTAGCCAAATTGTTGAGAGAGTCGGCGTGAGTCGGGCACAGCCTAAGGGCTGTATTATAGCACTCCTCAGCCTCTTTGACCTGACCCTTCTCTTTAAGAGCATTCGCTAAATTGCAATACGCGTCGGGAAAGTTGGACTGCAATTCAATCGCTCTCTTATAGGTATCGATCGCCAAATCGATCAAACCTTAAAACAATCGAATAATTAATATCTTTTGACATATGGTTAACATGGAATAACTACCTTGTTCATAGTAGACACAGGCCAAGTTTCCGTGAACTACAGCATTACTGGGACTAAGATTTAATGCTCTGAGATATGCGGCGACTGCCCGGTCGAAAATTCGGGCTTCTTTCAGGACATTTCCCAAATTGATGTAAGCGTCCAAAAAATTTGGATCCAAAGCCACCGCCTTTTAAATGATTCATTAGTTTTAATGTCAAACAATAAGGAATTCATACCTTTTCGAAGTGATGAATGGCGAGCCATATCTCTCCCTGAGCATTGAAAACACATCCGAGGTTACTCCAGGCCACCGCAAAGGTCGGACACGTCTCTATCGCTTTCAAATAACATGCCTTTCAACGGATTAGAGGGAAAGGGAAGCGAAATAACGATTAAAAAGTGTTTTCTTCAATAAGGAGTATAAACACAGCCAATGGGTCAGAGGTCTTATCGTACAACAACTCAATCAAACAATTACTGAATTGCAGTTTAATTGTCGATAAGTATTGAGTTATTGTAAAACAACTAACGATCGCAAGAAATGAATGCAAAGCCAGAGCGCAACGCAGGGCCGCAGTCGTATCGCAGGGCAGTCATATCGCTGGGACGCAAAAAACGCAGAGCTGTTCGCAAGTTCGCCGGCGCCGCCAAAACGCATGGCACGCATAGGCGCTGTTATATCGCCGCAGACGCGCGCAGACCAACACTGGCTGTGCTTTAATAATATTATAGTCATTCAAACTCTCATTGTTTCGATTGTTTTGCCCGTCATTTAAGGGATTTGTTTAACTATTTTAATAAACAATTTTCATTTATAACTATAAAAGGGTCAAAGAGTGGGCAAACGGTATAAGTGGTCAAAGTTTCGATATCGATATCATTACCACATTTCAACATTCCGTGCCATCGATTCCCAGTCGGTCCACAAAACGAGTCTTAAGCGTAGGTCTTAACTGCAATGTCAGCCTTACGTGACCTCTCATGTGATACCCTATATTTACTGTACCTTTCATTTACACCAATTAGAGGTCATGTTATGACATGTACTGTAAATGACATTCACAGCAATGCTATGATTCAATGGGAAGAAAAAAGAAACGAATTAATTAATAACTTTTAGTCAAAGCTTTCGCTCTTTTACTGCTTTTAACTCAACTCTGAAAACAATTCAAAATGTGTTAACGTTTTCCTCAATTCCTTCAATTAGTTTATAAAAATAAGGATCCATTTGAAAGAAATTATTTTCAAATCAATAAATATATAATTTAATCATTAGATCCAGAGATCTGTGTCTAAACATAATTCAGTTTAAAGTTATAATATTTAACAAATCGCAGCAATTAGTAGTAAATGCGCTCTGAATGCCATTTAAATCAATACATGAAATCACACTCAAATGCAAACCAAATATCGGATAAAAAGGATTTTTGGTTAAAATGGAAGGCATTTCCATTTGAAGACAAATTCAAAACTAACTGAAATGTCTTTGAAATCAATTGTAAATCAATGAATGGATCGCTTGCTTTGAATAATCGCCAAAACCATAAAAATATGTGTTTTTCTCTCAATTCATATAAATATAAATCAATAATAATTAATAATAAGAGAAACACATATTTGAAACGCAGCGCAACTTTAAACTGAATTATAAGTCTCTGGACTCTGTTTAAAGTGAATCGCAATTAATTGAAAACATTTTGAAATAATAATCTATTTGTAAGTAAACGAAAGTAAGGGCCGCGCGACTGGAGGGCTGTCAGTCAATCGTTAAAAGTTTACCTTCGCTTCGTCGAGACGTGACAACGCTTTCAATAGGTTTCCCAAATCACTTCTCACACAATATAAGTCCTAATAAATACATATTTAGTCAACAATTTTATTCAATAAACAACTAATCGATGCAATTACGGGATTGTATTGAAGAGCGGAGACATATGCCTGAACCGCTTGTTCCATATCTCCGGCCGCGACCAGAGCTGCGGCCAAATTTATGTATCCGTCGATGAAATCTGGTTTCAAGCGAACGGCGTGTCTATAGTTGTCGAGAGCTTCAGATAGTTGTCCCCTTTCTTTGTAGACATTTCCCAGATTAGAATAGGCCTCCGCTAACAGTGAGTTCTGTTTTATGGCCAAAGAGCTAAAGTGTGCCGACCTTAACATCAAAACAACAATTTCTATAATTAACACAAATTTTTAAAACAAAAAAACAATAAATACTTTTCGAGTCGACGACATTGAAAGTGAATTGAACTGAGAAGGAGAAGAACCCCAGTATTTGTCGGGTCCTGACGCCACAACTGCATACAATGGCGTTCAGCGCTCTCGTAGTCTCCCGACTGGTACTCCCGATGAGACAATTCCGCCAAACCTTAAATGCAATTCAAAATTCATTTTAGAAAAAAAACTATTTGTTTGACTCCAAAAGCAATCAATTTTTGGACTTTAAATCTCAACTGAAAGAGAGGATAAAGGATCTAATCTGAAGACTCCTAAAAGGGCTCTATAATTAACTAAATGAACATGGTAATCATCATGGTATTAATATTATATCGATAGTCTTCATGTCAGATAACTCTTTGATATATCGCATATCATATACTTAATGATATAAACAGCAATCAATTCAATCCCTTTAAAAGGCATTAAATCTATCTTTAGATCAATTCTTAAGACAATTGTCTTCTAAATAACCAAACGATTAACTCAATTGTCAATAATTTGTGTCATATATTTGAAAACATCGCTAATTGTATTGAAAGGGTAGTAATGAAAGTATTTTGTATTAAATTTAATAAAATGTTGTTTTGATCACAAAATGAGTCCATTTTGAGAATAATGCAAATGAAGACATACTTTGAAAGGCGGCGGCGACTGTTGTGTTCATCTCTTGTATACTTCGCGTCCTTTTACTACCATTTACTGATCAATCAAAACATGTTTTAAACATTTGAATCATAAATGCATTTAAATATTAATGAATACCTTCAGACATAAGACTTGAGGCCATTTTAGTGCGTATTAGTGGAAAGGGTTGACACAAATGGCGACAAATAGTGATCACTATTTTTTGTCTTCAATAGACTTATTGTTTAATTAAAAGACAAATATTTATCATTAAATTATATATTTTAGACTTAATTTAATATAATTAATCAAATCTAATGAGATATGAGTGAATAAAACCGATAATACATTTCAATTAAAATCAATTGAATTGTGAGTCAGTCTTATAGTATGTCATATACTCTGACGTCTATTTCAGGTCTCTATTGAGTCTCTATTTTAGAGCCTTTACTCACATTATAATGACGTTCACAACGACTACACATAGACCTCTCAATTCAGGAAAAACACAAAAAAAAACTGAGAATTGTTTTCATGTTATTTGAAATAAAATCTAAGACATTTTGAAAAACAATCTTGCTAAAAATCACAATGGATCTTACAAAATGATGTTAACCCTATCGATTTTAATTAGACTTAATTGAATTAATTTATTTTATTTAAAATAATTTATTTAATTATTAAAATCATTACTAGAATTGGGATTAAACTGTATGTGATTTGAGTAGAGGTCAAAATCAATCGCTATTTGATTGGAATTATTTTTATTTTGGATTAAATTACTTCCGTTTAATTGGATTTGTATTGAATAGTATTGACTTAAAGTCTTAAAGTGTTTATAAAAACAAATGTTTTTTCCATTAATTGAATTGAAATGTAATCCAAAAAATTGTTTTATGATTCCGTTAACCGTAAACATCTCTAAACGGATATTTAATTTTAACGACATTTAAATGAAAGCGTTTTGAAATAGTTTTGATTAAATCTCCAAATAATATACAAATAATATATTAAAATATAATTATAAATAATTTACAAAAAAAATAGTTTAATTTTTACCCTCTTTTCTAACTAATGTTATATTTTATGTAATTATTTTGTTTTGAAATTAATTTTAATCTATTGTCACAATTGAAATGCCGGTCAGACAGCGAAAGATAGCTTTAATGGGCTTTCGTTCAGTTGGTATGTATTTCAATGTAAATCAAATGCTCAGACAATCAATAAAAGCATCGATTGTTTTGAATTTAAGGCAAATCTTCGCTAACTATTCAATTCGTTGAGAATAAGTTTGTCGACTCTTATGACCCAACCATTGAAAACAGTCAGTCATTTAAACACTTAAATCAGATTCAGTTCTAAATATATTTGTTTTGTAAACAAAACCAAAGCTTTCGTAAAGAATGTGAAAATCAAAGGACAAGAATATAGTTTGCGATTAGTGGACACCGCAGGACAGGACGAGTACTCAATCTTCCCACACGCCTACGCCATCGACATTCATGGCTATTGTCTCGTCTATAGGTATCTAATGGTTAAATTGTCTTCAAATTGTTTTTTCAGTTTCGATGTGTGACCAACAAATTGACTCAATTTGATTCGTTAGTCGCCATCACTTCCATTAACTTTTATTAATCATCTTTTCCTTCGATTAAATGTTTTCATATGATTTGCCATAAGATATAATGAATGGAAGGGCTCTTCTGCCAACTCTTTATAACTGAAAATATTTTTAATGAGTCCTCATTTTGATAGAAATTCAATTATAATATAAAAATAATTTGAATTAATTATAATTAAATCCAATGATAGCATAAATAGTTTGAAATCTTTCGAAGTCGTGAAAGTAATATATGAAAAGCTATTGGATATGACCGGAAAAGTCCAGTAAGTCATCAATTGGTCGATTATTTTGTTTGAAATTAAAATTATTTGATTTATTTGAAAAGCGTTCCAATAGTTTTGGTCGGAAATAAAGTTGACCTACAATTGGAGAGATGTGTCACTACAGAAGAGGGCAAACATTTGGCTGAATATATGAAAGCAGACTTTGTTGAAGTCAGGTATGGATTTATATTTTTAAACCAGTGCTGATCCAGAGCTCAATTTATTTAAATGTATTTTTTAGCGCCAAAGATAACTCAGCCGTAACTGATTTTTTTCATAAACTTATTATTTCGATCGAAAGGGGAGGACATGAGTCGTCAGACTCAGCACAAGACAAGCAAAACAAATGTGTTATCGCATGAATTTAGACTTTATATGTGATTATTGTATAAATTTATTTAATTATAGAATCAATAATTGTTTCATTAATTTGTAAATTGAACTAAAAATTAATCGTTTTTTAAAACAAAAATACATTTAATAAAAGATTTTTTTTCTAACTTTTAATCAAAAATTGACTTTAATTGAAAACTATTTTCAAAATAAAATGACATTTAGTTATTTTGATGGGTTCTCCTCTTCGTCCAATTGTCGGTTGAATTTAGCCCTTTCTCTGTCGAGTCTAAACCCTCTCTGAAAACCTTTGAAGATGTCATACATCGGGTAAAACATAATTAAGGAACTGATAAACCCCGCGATTATGATAACATTTGTGGGCCTATAAGGGGAATACCACGGGAATTGTTGACTCGCTCTACCAAAGACCACCCGACGGCTGCTCTCAGTGTCCCGTTTCATATGTTTCTTAATTTTGTCGATTTCTTTCATTTCTATTCAATTTAAGAGAAAAATATTTTTAATATAAATTATTTTCATTTAATTAATACTTTTAATGATTTTAAATTAAAACGTCTTATATCGAAGTCTTAAATATTTTTAACCAATTTTTTAGCTCAACATTAGACTGAAAAGTGATTTTTAAAAAACAATTTAAATCTACGAAAAGATCAAATTATTTGATCTTTTTTCAAATTTTTAAAAATATTTGTTTTCGTAAATCTCTTCAAAAGTCTTATTTCGGACGTAATTTAAGTACATTTTTATGCAATACTTTTCAATGAGTTGTTGTCAAAAGTGTTTGTTTTTATTGAATTGATAAAAGACTCGTCCAATGGATTCGCGTTCAAAGTATGCGAACTTACCGTTTGTTGCCGTCGGAGAAAAAGATGTCTTCGAAAGCGAGGATTTGCCAGAAGCCGACCAAATGCCGACTCGGGAACCACTTGTCGACGCATCTATTGATGTGATCTCTTGTGGAACTCTTGAGGCGTTTCAACGATTCAATGAATCTAAAAATGAGACGCTTTTAGAAAAAGTAATTAATTTTTATTAAAATTTTATTTCAATTTATTTTTGATTTTTTTTTATTAAAAGCCAACGAATGAGTCGTTACTCGAAAAATACAATCGATTAACAGAAGAGACAAAACAATTGATTGATTTCGCCTCAAAAGATAGCGACGACTCAAACAAAGATTTAGTTATAAGAGTTAACAAACTTTCGGAACAATTACAAGAACTACAAGTCTTACGCTTCGATAATAGCAGTACTTTGAAGCAAGTCTTCGATTCTGTGGACACCTCTCGAACTCAAACCAAACCAAATGAAGAGCGAAATACTTCTGAATTGAGTTACAAATTATTGTATAGACCGGAGAAGAGCTCTTTGACTGACTCCTCAAAAGTCAATTCATTGGAGCAAAGGATCAAAAACATCGAAACAGTTTTGGGAAGTAATCAAAACAAACGTCTTATTCTCAATAACTTTCTCAAAGATAAAAGCCTTTCGGAAGCGGTTCAGGAGTTGAGCGCAAAAGTGTCTCAATTCGATCAGAGCTCACTCGAAAGGGTGGACTCAAGACTTCATATGATAACCGATAAGTTGTCTCAAATCTCGGAACGGAAGCAACAGTTCGAAGAATTGGAGAAAAACTCAAAAATCAATGAATTGTATGAATTAATTACTAAAACTGAGAAATTGCGGACAACTCTCCCGAATGTCTTACAACGATTGGAGGCGTTGTCTCAACTTCAAGAACAAGGTTTTCATAAATCAATTGATTCAATGTTTATAACCGTTTTGTTTTGATAAATAGCTCTTCAGTTCTCTTCCGGTGTCTCGTATTTGGATACACTTCAGACACAAATCGCAGATTCGATGAAAAACAATGAAAAACAATTGGAAGTAATGAGAGATTCTTTTGAGAAGAATATCGAATCAATTAAAGAGATTCTCTTAGATTTCGACAAACGACTGAATGCTTTAAAAAAATAATTAAATTTTGAGTCAAATACTTATTTCACTTTAATTTTAAATAAATGCTTTAATTTAACATAAATTTCATGAAAATTAAAAACTCTTCAATATTTTGATTTTGATTTGTATTAAATAGAAAATCGATTAAATTTCTATCGGATTAACAATAAATTAACGAAAATCTATTCAATGAGTTAATGATTATTTGACGAAAAAACGAGTATTTCTCAAAAACATTAATATATTAAAAGTTTTTGAAAAAAATATTTTCATTTGACTATAAATTAAGTAATTTTTTGTCTTCGAATTTGTTTTGATTCTTGAAATCCAATGGTTTTGAATCATTGAACTCTTCTCGAAGTAATCGCTTTGACTTGAAGTTTATGTTAACGATAACAGTATTCGAGCCATTTATGGTCTCCTCATTCTCTTCGACATCAGCCAAAGAGTTGTTCTCATCAAAAGAGTCCGAGTTTTTGATGTTTTTTTCGTCATTTAAAGAGATATCCATAGAATTAAAGGATGTTTTCTCAAAATTAGGACTTTCTTTAGTATCTGATTCAGAAAATTGAACCTCATTCAAACCTTGACATTTTTCTAATTTATCAATATTTAATGATTATTACTAATTATTGATTAGTAATTAACTTAAGCACAACTTTTCAAATGAAACTTAAATGTGATGACTGATGAGACATACCTTTGATGAGACCAATAGAGTTGTTGTCCTGTTTGCCGATCAGCCAAAACGACTTCATCTCTCCCTTTCCCTAAAATCAAATAAGAATCACATGAAATGCAAAAACGATTGAATGGAAATTACTTTTATTGAGATGAGTCCTCTGTCTTGTATGACATACCCTCCAATTTTGTCGAGAATCTGTTTACAGGCCTCACTCACGTGTATTCGTAAGGCTTTAGCAAATTAAAAGTTCAATTGAGAAAATTGTTTAGCTTTGACTGTAATATGTCTTTTGATTGTATTCTAGAGTAGTTGTAATCAATCGAAATTGATCTCAAAGTTATCTTTGATGGAATTGTATCTGAATTAACCTAGATAATATCCCTGAGCTATATTTTGTTGACTTACGAAATCCTGTGGATTCCATTCTTGAGGCAGTGTTGACGGTATCCCCTAAAAGACAATAATTAATATTTGAATCAATTGATTGAATTTACCGAAGAGGCAATATCGAGGCATTTTTAAGCCGACCACTCCAGCAACGCAGGGACCGGAATGAATGCCAATTCTGAGCTTAAGTCTCTCTCTCGGTCTGTGTTTGATCTCAAAATTCTGGATCGCACTCAACAAATGCAAAGCCATTAAAGCTATTTCTCCGGCGTGACTGTCATTGTTACGAATAGGAAGCCCACTCACGACCTGTAATCAAATCAAATATAAGATAATATGCAATCGATTTGCTTTCAAATATTTTGATACCATATAAGCGTCGCCTATAGTCTCGACTTTATAGACGTCATAATTACCGATAATTGAATCAAAACAAGTGTAGAGATCATTGAGTAAATCGACGACCTTTTAGAACAATGAAAGCGATATTCACTTCACAACATCATAGCATTCAATGAGTACTCACCTGAAGGGGAGTACTTATCGCCGACATGAGAGTGAAGCCAACGATATCACTGAAATAAATAGTAACCGATTCAAAATACTCGGCCTCAACGGCGCCACCAATTTTTAGTTGTTCGGCCACTGATCTAAAGTTATTGAAAAATATTGAAAAAAAAACTTTAAAATAATTGTGAAAATACTTTGGAAGCATTCGAAGCAAAAGATTTTCAGTTTTCTTCTTCTCTTCAACCAATTGATTAGTCCTCTCCTGAACCAAACCCTCCAAATTATAGGCGTATTTCTCTAACATTGTTATCATGTTATCAAAAATATTGGGTTTTCTGTAATTATCGTTAAAATATTTTTTATTAAACACATTTAATTCAATTAAATTGAAATTACAGTCCGGTTTGCAATTCTCTGAGCCTTATATTAATGAACCTGAAGTCAGGTCTGGCGTCGGGACACTCTCTCCAACACTCTTCAATCTGATTAATGAAATGAAAATAAGTGAAAAGCGTAGAAAAATCGATGGAAAGCCTACACATCGTATGATATATGGCGCACAATTGAGTTCCGCAATCGAGGGCCTATAGATTCCTCCGAATTGATTCGGATTTATAACTCTATCCAAAATGTTTTTAACCGAAAAAGGTGTTCTACCGGTCGGTCCTTTTCTACCTATTATCTCATATAATACAATCGCAAACCTTTTATTAAATAATAAATTTTGGGATTAAATAAATGTTTAGATTATTTTGAGTAAAACTAACGAATATATGTCTCCCTTTTGAGTTCCACGAGAGGGTGGGTTTATTATCCGCAGCAGTTCCGGTGCTTTCCATAAAAGATCTGCGAAAATAATTTATTTTTTTTTAATTTGAAAAATGCTTAGCTTTTGAAAGAAAAAGATGAAACCTCTTTGTCTTTTATGTTCATTGAAATGAGAAAAGTCTTGATTGGCTCTGAACTCATGTAAGCCATAGTCAGTGATCTGCAGAACCCAACGGCTGTCGACCAAACAATTGGATGATTTGAGTCTTCCGTGAGATATGATATCGGAATCGTGTAAATAAATCATTCCCTTTATATTAAATCATTTATTTGTTGTAAATAAAATTATCCTTGCTTATTCTTTAATTAAGAATGAAATACCTTGATCAAATCAGCGACCAACGAAGCGATGAACATATTATCCAAATCCAAATCTTCATTCTTTAAGACATCCTTTTGAGAAGAAGACTAAGTTTTCAGAAAAAAAATATATGGAACTAACTTCAAGACTTCCTCGGGCACAGTACAGAAAGAGCAAGGATATATTGGTCGTCTCAATGCTGGCACCAATGAATGAATTAATATTTTCGTGTCTCATTTCTCGCACCTATTTCTCATAATAAAAAATTTCAATATTAAAAGTTGCGAGATATAAAAGTTAAAGTACCTGAATCAGTTCTTTACGAACATTTCGGGTCAAATCAATTGATTTCTTAAATATTCTTTTGATGGCCACAACATTCCCCTTATAAACTCCAATTCCAAAAGCGCTTTGATTTGAGATATCATTACCATTGATATGGAAGGGATCAGATTTATTGTTTCCAAAAAGACTCAGTCGTCTCATATCTATCCCCTGAAACTTTAAAATCTCTTAAATTATAAGAAACTATTTATTGAAAAATTGTTTCAAACTTTATTAAAGTCGGTAGCAATCAGTTTAAGTCTTTAGAAGAATATATTTCAACAAAACCTATAGTTATATAATCAATTTCAAGTCGAATTCGAGTCTTCGGAATTCGACTTTGAAATCGAATCGAAAGTTTGGATGAAATCATAAATAAGTTTAGATTTTACGTGAAGTGAATGCAAGCCATTGCAGTGCAAATAGGAAATTGAATTAATGCGAAACCTATTATAGATTTGTCGAAAGATATTATAAGACTCAAACTGAAGTCCACTAACTGTCAAGAATTGATACTAACATTAATTGTATTTCGAATATTCTGAAGAGTATATTCAGAATTTGTATTCAAAACAATAACATCTCTCATATCAATCTTCCAAAGTAGCCTGGTCAATTTATGTTCGTAACGATAATGTCTATAAATTGACCACAATTTGGTCCCAAAATGTAGATTGAAAAAGTAAATGTAGTTTATTATTTTATCAAGGTAGTAAGGGAGAAAGGTGAATTATCTCCAAATTCAGAGATGGTAAGGCTTCGGAAATCCAAATGGGAAGGTGAAGGATGGGGTAAAATGAATGTTATTGGGATGACATCCATATCTGTAATGATTTATCAATAAAGACCTGAAAACAAAAAAGGCTGCGATAAAGAGGACGAGCGATAAAATTGAGGCAATGAAGACAAGTCTCCAATCTTTTCTCTGTTCACAATATTCTCCATCAAAACCACAATAAGGTTCAGCTAAAGGAGGGCCGTCTCCTATCCAATCGATGTCTTCTTCAAGTCTTAGAGTCTATACAGTGATTGTCATAAGAAAAGCTCAAATCATATGAACGACAAACCGGTAGAACAGAGTTGTTGTGATAGAAAGAGCCGACGGGTCTCATCACTCTTTCACCACTTTTTGAATTGAGAGCCAGAAGTGTGTAATTTCCTTCAGCGTCACCTGAATTGTGTATTCTATAAATTAGCTTGCTCTTTAAATCAAACACAAAATTAGTTGTAGTTTAAAGTTTACTTAAAACTAAATATACAAAACTTGAAAACTATAATACAGTGGGTCTCGCTTATAATCCACCCGAAGGGACCGGGCGTTTTAATGGATAATATCAGAAATGGATAATATGTGCACATAGTTTTTCGATGATGTAACAATATAAGGCATATAATCATAGAAAAATTGATTGGATTATAGGGTTTAATTCAAATTAATAAAAATTAAACATAATTAAAACCGTTAATCAATATTATAATAACAATTACTTTTATTAATTGGATAAGGTTGATATTATTTGAGCCAAAAAATGATTGACATAATATGATGTCAACACAAATTGATAACAAGCGAATACCTTGATCAATCTATTAACATAGATTTGTATGAGTTGGGGACGGAGGGAACCCTTGATTATAAGCAAAATATGATTATATGCGATTTGACTATAAAAGTAGGCCTTAACGTTATAGCACTCATAGGGATAGCCGGGACTTTCAATTGGTTTGGATAAAAGAAAAATTGATATCAAGCGCTTGGATAATAAGCGAGACCCAGTGTATTATTATTTGAATCGAAATAATTCAACAAATGATTGACTCGAATGCAAAAATCAATTTATTGTTTTAAAAAAATATTTTTAGAACTATTGAAACATTTTAAAAGATAATTTTTTTTAATTTAAAGAATTATATTATCAGAAAAATTGAATTTTATTAAATTTTCTTATGTTGTTTAGTGGTTTGATCTTGATAATTCACATCTTCTTTCGGAGCACAAACACAATTAAAAAGAGTATGAGAAGACCGAAAATAACAACGATATAAGTATTGCCTTCTCCGTTCATTACCATAGAGATCCCTCTTTGAATGAACTCCAATTCAATGTCATTAAAAATGAAATTTTCATAAACAAAATTATTACTGAGGGTGATCCGCCATCCATCACCTCAACAACAGTAGTGTTTACGCCCGTCGCAACTCCATTGCGGCTATCTATTGAACTGGACAACTCGGTGTCCAGATTGTGAGTACTGTCGCCACCCCTGACGTGGTTATGATTGTGGTTATTATTATCATCCAATAGCGCCATAAAAGGTAACATTGCGTCCAATTTATTCAATTTGTTGACAAAATATAACTTCAAACTAATTCTAAACGAATGAATTCTCATCTATTTATACCATTTGTTTCGTAGCGACTCTTCTTTAAATTATTTCAGAAATTTATTGACTAATCATTGATTAATAATTGTTTGAAATTTAGTATTCAATAAAATCATGACATTATTCATCATTCGAGTCGTGTGAAAAGTAACTTGAGTTTCATCCTGGAAGTTGACTATTCTAGAAAAGAATTTGTAGAATAATATCAATTTACTGTCTGTTATTTTTAATGCTATTTAATCTAATTTTCAAATAAAAAGTTTCTAAAAACTTTCGATTTTTCAAATTCTGTAAAATATCTAAATTTATTTTTAATCAAAATTCTTAAATAATATCTGAATCCATAGATTGATAATTGGATTATCCGACTCATTGAATGATCTATTTATTGTTTTCGCGATATTTTATTTCAAAAGTATGCAAAAAAATCCTCGAGAATTGAATTACTTTAAATATTAATTAAAATTTTATTGAAATTAAAGGATTAAATAAATAAATGATTTGTTTTTCGTCGCAAATACTCTATTAGTTACTAAAGTAATGACTCTTTAATTGACTCGAATTGCAATCAAAATAAATGTTTAGTTATTAGTCACTAAAATATTTATCTGAATCAGCAATAAATTGTTTAAAGTATAAAATAACTATACTAGGTTATTATAATATTTTGATTAAAATTAAGTTATGTTTCAATTAAAAAATTGTAAAATTCTTCGAACTCTTGATAAAAAAAATCAAATCTGGTTATTAAATGATCTTGGAAACTTCCATTAATATTCATTTATAGTAAAAGTCAATCAAAAATCGAGAATTGGTTCCAAAGGTCAGAAACGATTTTTCATTAATCAATGTTTTAATCAAATATTACTTAATTTGAATAAATTTTTGAAAAAAATAAATCAATTAAACAAAATATGAATTTATTTAACAGAAAAATAGACAAAAGTTAAGATTAAAATCTATTGACAACAAAAAGTGTGTTCAAAAAAAAGACTAAAAGTAGGAATTCTATAAAAAGGTGTCCTCCAGTTGGGGATCAAACCTTAAGTGATGCTAAAATTGAGCGCAAATCTCATCTAAAAATAGTCTTAAGACTGATATAACTTTTCGTAACACAAATGGAGAGAATTTTGATTCGTATTTAAATATTTATTAAAATTATTGTTAAAACAAAACGAGAATTGCTGTCAATTCTGTGGTAATTGTCGAATACGTTGTCAAAGAATACTCGAACATCAGATAATGTGTCGATTGATTAGACCAAAGAGTTTGGACCAAAACAGCGACGAAGAGACCGAAGACATACCAAAAGTGTTGATCGCAATCACGACAATCAAACAAAGGGCTGACTTCGCGTTAGAAGACATCTATAATATCAATGAAATTATGAGAAAAACAAAATATATTTTGTCTAATATTGTGGTAATTCATCGAAATATTCGGGAAAACTCTTCGATCGCTTTGAAACGAATCGATAGACTGACAGAACATTTGGAGACATACGAGAAGATTGTCTCACAAATCGATTACTCCGTCGATATTAAGGCAGAACTTAAGGTATTTTTGGATCAAATCAAAGATATTAAGCGTTTGAACGACTCGTTTGATGACAATTGGCTCAAAAGCCAGACTTTGATTAAAGAAAATTTCGATAATTTTAACCAAAGTTTCGATAAAATTATTGATTACAAGAAGTCCGCCGAAGAACTGATGACAAAAAGGGATTACTTAAAGATAATTGATTTGAGTATTCTCTGCAAAAGTGATTACAAAATGTGCAAAGACTTGGACCAGACCTGTAACCAGTGGTGCAAAGAGTCGGGAGACCACTGCTCAGACATCTGCGATAAAGTCAATCAATTGGAGAATGGATTCAATCAAA
This sequence comes from Tectocepheus velatus, assembly GCA_034700625.1. NCBI lineage: Eukaryota > Metazoa > Arthropoda > Arachnida > Sarcoptiformes > Tectocepheidae > Tectocepheus > Tectocepheus velatus. The sequence continues at coordinate 121,521 of JAQIXV010000032.1, read as the reverse complement.
TACTGAGACAATCATTGGATTCGATGGAAAGCGCCCGAAAACGGAAACAATTGGCTCAAGACTCGGATTGAATGCCTTTCCTCTTGGATTTGAAAACTTGTTGTTCCCTTTTTGTTCTCGTTTTTCATTAAATTAAAGATAATTAAAGAAAAATAAATAATTTTTTTGAGCAATCATTTGATGTAATTAATAATTAATTCATTCATTATTTTCAATTAAAAGTTAATTAAAATACAATAAAATCCATCAAAAGTTAAATAACAAGTGTTTGAGAAAAATAAAATATTTAATGAAATTATTAACAGATGTTTGGGTCAATCATCAGTCGGTCATTCAATAGGGTCTCCAAACAGAAACCGTTTCATTACTATTACAGACATTATTTGATTCAAAGCTCTGATTATTTGATGGATTATTGTAGGCATAGAAGTGATGATCGCTCAGAATGTGGTCGCAATCGTTGGTCCGATTGGCCAACAGGTGCTGAAACGTTGTCGAAGAAGAATAAAGGGGTGGATATAATAGGGATGACATCAGGTTTGATGAATTGCTCGACGGCTGTACTGATGGACTACAACTCGACCCGTAATAGCGAGGGTTCAGTAGTGGGTAACTATTGGACGGCATATAACTTGGGTTTGAAGTGTTACCTGAGCTCTGATATGTTGGTGCTGTGAATGCCGATGAAATTTGAGTGGCATCTGATGGAAAGATTTTAGTCGACATCTCCAGAAAACAACACAATAATGGAATACCTGTTTTACAAATGCTTTGAGAAGAGCTTAAATCTGAAGCCATTGTAGGATTGGAGCCGACATCGCATTTGGAGGCTATCATTGAGAGCCGGGAACTATTGATTGCGAGGGAACCGTTGCTTTCGGGAATCAAATGATTGGTTGTGGCGCTAATGGTTCTGATGTCTGCGCTATTGCTGTCCATCAGATACGACGGCTCAAGATTCTGGGCAGCGGAGGGGTTGCCCTCAATCATTGAATTTTGATGCAAATCCATACAATTTGAGGGATTACTCATACAATAGGCAGCGGTCGCCGTATAGTGTGCCGCCGCGTACGCCGTATTCCATGTCTCAGTAGCCGAACAGGTCGACGATAATTGCATACCTGTCCAAACAAAATGGTTATGGCTTTTACTCAAACAATTTTCAACTGATTTACAAACCCGGAGCTGAATTTGGTGGGAGTCGAGCGACAGCAGCGGCGTGTGCCGCAAGTCTCCACTCAGCACTTGATATCGATGGCAGAGAACAGGCTCTCGAGTCCAGAAATGGTTGTCTTTGATGACCAAAAGCTGTGGCGAATGCTCTCAAATGCTGCTGATGTCCTGTTTTCAAAAAAGTTTATCCATTGAAGAGATTTATCTTTTAAATGCATTATTAGTGTTACTCAACTGGTTTTACTTCGGGGCTCTCGGGGGCCGTCGACCGTCACTTTGATTGCTTTGCCATAAACACCAACTTGTGGTGGATTTGTGCTCAACGTTATGGTCAACGAAAAACTCTTCCCTTTAAGTCAAAACATAATAATTAAGTTTAATAATTGTTCTAGAATCTGGATGATTGGTAAATAAATATCAAAATAGCTTGTCACTATTTAAATAGATCATTTTTGGAATTTATTGTCACTTCTATCGATTGTTAGCTAAAAGTCAGGAATTGTCCCAAAATTGTGTATTTTTTTAGTTATAATACGATTTTCGCAAACATTTTATGCAAATGTTTTCCACTGAAATGACTCAAACGGATAACCGATTGAATGGATGCCTCCGACCGATCGCTGAGTGCTTTTTGATTCGCATTTAAACCTTTTCCCTCTAAAAGAAGCATCACTTCGATGAGGGCTTCTTTCCATACATTAGAAGGGATTCCTTCGATGTTTTGAATGCATCGATGAATTCAAACCACTTTTCATAAACAAAAACCAAACTATCATTTTGTCGATACTTACGAGAAAGTTATGTAAGAGTTTTGTCAGAGTTATGCTATAACTTAGGTATCACTGACTCTGTATTTCCTCTTTAATTCAAGTTTAAAGTCTTTCACTCGAATACGAGTTTAAGAAAAATATTGAAATCAAAACTAAAACTAATTTTGTTTTGTTTTTTATATTTTGTGTATCGATTGAAATGATATTAAAATTTTAATTAGTTTTCGAGCCCTACCTCTTCCCGATCTGCCGACAAATCTGAGATCATTGAACTTGGCCACCTGGTTCTTCATGATGGCCGAGGCGTTACGGAGTTCTCCGCACCAGTTCTCGTCATTCCCGGCCTTAATGGTGACAATCGTTCCGTCGGTCACTTCTCCCAACGCAACCACTTTGAAGGCGACGGGAAGTGTCTTATTTGAGCGCCAGTGAGTCGGAAGAGCCGAACAAATGATGTTTGGGCTACCGGTGCGCATAAGTTCACCAGGGTGCTCATTCATCACCTCATTTAGGAGGCGTTCGCCGGGAAACAGAAAATCAGTCATATTTTTGCTCAAATATCGACAAAATATTAGCCAAAACTCAAATCCAAACAAAACTTTTTGACAAAACTTTGTTTAAACGTAAAAATTAGCGAAAAGTCTTCAATAGTCTTCTGGAGTCAGCACTTCTTCAACACTAAGATGTGAGAGAAATCCAATATCTTAGAGACGTTTTGCGACTCTCTCTCCAAATGTCAGACATATGGCCAGCAATAAACTGATTGTCCAATAATGGGAAGGCATCTGCTTTTTTCCAAAACTGAAGAGGAAATCGCAATTAAATACAGATTCGGCACAAAAACAAATAAAACTAATTAAAACTTTTGGCTCAAACTCATGACAAACAACGATATAATTCGTTATTTTAGTCATCGATTTTGTCTAAGATTTTGGTCACTATTTCTTAAATAATTACTTAAATTTTTGTCCAATAATTGGATTCATTTGGTTTTTAGACATCTATTAAAAAGACATCGATTTTATTAACTGAAGAGTTTTAAATATTTTGCAAAAGGGGTAATGAATTGATGTGAGAAAAGTTACCAAACTACATTTTATTTTATTATAAGATGGTTTTTTTTCTTCGATAGCAATTAGTTGAAAAGAAATTTCGACATATGCCCTTGGATAGTTATGGAAAAAAATAGCAATTCAAGAGTTTGAGTTGAGGCACAAACCATAAAATTAAGTGTAAACTCAGTTTTATTACTCATACCCTTTGATTCACACAATTTTAATGAGTTTTTAATATCTTTTGGTTTTATCTGATTTGAAAAATGTGTTCAAATCTATGAACAGACTTACAGTCAGTCTTAGACTCTTAGGGATTGAATACAATTAAAACAAACTGTAATTACAGCTAAAAGTCTCTATTATTTTAAGAATATTTAAGACGAAAAGGGCATCGAATAGAATCAGTTCCAATTGAATGACAAATTCAAATGAACTTGAAAATAAGCCGGTGATCGACTTACCTATAAACCCGTGACAACGCCGAAGTCAGATACAAATTATGGAAAAACAACAATAGGTATGAAAATTGATTGAAATTCAAAATTAATTCTATCAGGTTAACCTTCAACAGGTTAATTTTTCACTTTTGAAAAACATTTAATTTATACTTGGGAATTTACAATCGAGTTTAACATCAAGATATGTTTTTTAAATTCACAATTTTATCCGTAAAACATGACTTGACTTTAATTCATCTGTGGGTCGAGTGATGTCTTCCTCACAGATAAACAATTTTAAAGTCAAATAATAAGTTGAGAGAAGAGTCCGATTCTGAGGCCTTAGTCCTAAAGAATGGAGTTCTGAGAAACAAAGTCCTAATAATGCGAACACTTTTCTCATATTCAAAGACATTAAACAAAGTATTTAACAATTATTAAACGACTAAATACTGGTTCCTCTTCTCTCTCTATATCCCTCTCCATCGCTATTCTTCATTAAATTTTGAGGCCTTCAGGCATTTTATATGAATAACAGAACAGAATTTTATTAAAATTAATCAAAAATAAAAATATTTCAAAAATTCTTTCTCTCAAACCGAAGAAAAAAGACTTATATAACATCTGATGCGAAAAATTGGCAAAACTTATGCCAAACGCTATCTTTTGAAGTGTTTTAACATTAAGTGTGAATTAGTTTTTATGAGAAGATATGTTCAGATATATTCAGATTTTAACTTTAAATTTATTATTTTTTCCGCCAAATAAGAGTTTAAAGTTTGAATTAATGAAAAATATATTCAATAATTATCAGTAAAATTCATAAACTCTGGGCGTTTAGTATCTGATAGGCGTAAAAATGACGGATCAGATCTCAATGGGATTTAATTATCAATTTTTAATTATCGCAAAACAGCTTTTTCTGTACCAAAACTACAGAATTAATTTGAATGCCATATAAATCAGGTGAAGAATAGTGTATAAAATTTGTCTGATTTGTGCGATAATTAATTGATTATCACAATTAAAATCAATGAAAAACTTATTTAAAATTCAAAAACGAGACACAAAAGTGAGAAAATCTCTGGTTTTGACCTCAAGTTATATTAAACTCTAAATATATCCTCAAAATGAGAAGAAAAAACTTGAATAACGATCGGACAGATTGCAAGGATCTACTGCCGAGTGTTTGAGCATATCTTTGAACTATTTTTATTGTCTCCAGCGATGGCTATAAAATGAAAAGGAGGAGAAGAGGACACTCGTGTCTCACCATTAGTGCTATCAATGGGTTTGTTTCACATGAGTTGGTATTGAATTTTCACAGACAATCATAATTTAAAATAATTGTTTATTCAGATTAACTCGTCGTCCGCTAAAAGGTTTGTTTGTATCAGACATTCATACCATATGTTCCCCCAAATAGAAAGGGCCCGGATTGCGACACACTGAAACAATTGTGCAAGATTCAAAACATCAAAACGTGAAAAATGATAAAGAGTTTGGGGTCTGTTATTAAATGTAAAACTGTTGAATGAAATGTGTATTTTAAATTGACACTGGATAATTTGTCACCTTAATTGAACATCTCTTCAGACAGATTAAGTGATTTTAAATCTTTTTTCTGTAAAACAATTATCATTCGTCTAATGGTTTCTTTGGTTTCGATAGTAAATACAGACTTCACTCCTGAGCTGTGAGTCGTGAGCAAAGGGTTGCCTCATTTGGGATTCAGGTTTGCGGTCAATTCACATAAAGCTTTGGCCATAATTCAGTGGAATCGCTGCCAAAAAATCATTTATCAGAAGAGTCTTAACCAGAAATAAATGCTTTCAAATAAAATATATATATTTGGCTCACATTTGATTGACTTTCTTAGAAAGGAGTGGCCTTTAGTTTGAACTGCACTTTACTTTCGTTTTGTTACCAATTTATCGGTACCTCAGCTTCGCTTTTATGGGCTTCACATCAAAATTGGGCTCAATTTTCACTTTTAAGAGTTTTAGACAAACTTTTAGTCAAATAGTATTCAAAACATTTGCAAAAACTTTTATTTTCGTAAACGATTGCTAAACGACGGAACGGGAGGGGGTTCTCTACAGCGGTATTGCTCCCGGCATTAATGCAAAGTGAGAAAACCTATTCTAAGAAGTTCTAGATCAAATTAAAAATCACAACAGTTAAGAAGAAACTCTTGTTTTCCAATATTAATCATGTTCATTTTTACATCGCAACAATTACATCCTTGCTCATTTTAATTTGTAGGGTTTGAGTAAATCAAACAAAAGCGTTGTGCGCTTCAGTAGACCCACCCTCTCTCTGGCCCTTCCGATGAATAATTATTTTAATTGATTTGAATTCACTTTGACTTTAATAATGAATAAATGAATGATCAATGAAATGGAGTTCAAATAATTATCAGTTGTTTTCTCTTTCAATGAGAGGTATGTTCTCAATGATTAGGACTCGATTAGGGCCGGAATAGTACCTAATTATTACCCGCATAATCAATATTCAGATGGTTTAACGCCATATCAACAAAGGAATGGCTACAAAAAAAACTATTGTTATTATTCTTTAAATATTCAGCTATTTAAAACTTGTTCATTCTAAAATATGAAAATGTGTACATGATCATATGATAATATGCTCATATTTATTGAGAAAGGTTTCATTGAGACGAATAGTAATTGCACTCATATTTTGAATTTAGGAATGATTTTGAACGAAGTTTAATATGAGTCAAACCTATACTGAAATACTATTTTTGTGATATTATGCTATAGTTTATACTGAAATCTTGTTATCAAGGTTGAAATTAGCTCAATATAGGAATGAGCACGATCAATTTGTCAGAAAACATTCCCCAATAGCCTAACAGAAATATAATAGGATTTGAAATCTCATCAAAACTTTTCTAACAAATAAATTTCAAATGAAAAACGGGAAACAAAAATATTATTTACTCACAAATTGAACGATAATTGATTCGTGTCTTCAAAAATCGTAACTGAAATACAAACAGAAGTGATGTTTCAGAAAACTTTTTGTTCATTAAAAACAATTGAATTGTTTGCCACTAAAAACTGGTTTAATAATAAAATTGTTTGCTTTTAATGATGAGAAAAGTTTGCACAAAATTTTCTGATTCAAAGACATGTGAATATCGGACACAATTATCAATAATGTATTGAATAGGTTTTCATTTAAATCGTTAGTCAAACGATAATAACGTTGAAATGTTTATAACAAGTGATACAACTCTTTAATCACAGATCAGATGAAAAACCATTCGATCAGATGAATGATCGCTCACTTCAATCACTGCCAGGAGTTCAGACTACCGGCCCTTAAAAAGAATTGCTCGGATTGGGAGTCAAATAGAGAGAAAAAGAGTCATTTGTTTTCTTGTTTGTAGTTTTAATTCAAAATGAAATGTTATTTCAAATCAAATGAAAATAATTGGATAATGTTTTTGGGGTTCAACGGTATTCGGGTTCCGAAACGAAATGATTTAAACCAATAAATTATTGTCAGAAATGTTTGATTCGATAATCATTGCTATTAAAAGCAAAACAAACCGTTTCTTATATGCTCTGAATAAAAATAAAATAAAGAGTTGAGCCCTTATTTGCAATTTATAAGCTCAGCATATCATATAATTTAATGCAATCGCAACCTTCTTGGGGGACAATCAATTTTTAATAAATTTGCCCTGAGCCAACTGACTTGCCCTGTTTATTGTAAATTTATTTAATTCAATTCACAAACAAAAATGAATTTCGTTTATTTTAATTCATTCAACAGATATGTAATAATAATTTTCGTTCATTTAATATATAAAATAAATAAATAAAATAAAGTTTTCAAAACTTTTTATTTGACTTCTATCCTGTGCTATGAGTTTCTCAAATTTGATGTCATTTCTAATCAATTGAATGAATGAATTATTTTATTCATAAAAAAAATTATATTCAAAACGAAACAACTGTTTCGAACCAAAGATAAGATAACGAAATATAAGTTCTTTTGATTTTGAAAACAAATATTTGTTAATTAGTTTCTGTAAATGACTTCTGTTCTGTTTTTTCCTCATTTTGAGACCTAAAGCACAATCAGAGCCTTTGGTTTTAAAGACAATTACTCGGAATCACAAAATGTTTGCTCATTTCTGATGGAAATTATTGTGACTCTCGAAAGAAGTTTTGTTTTATTTCCTCTCATCTCAAATATTAATTCAGTAATCGATGGAAATTTTGTTACAAGAATTTTCGCCCTGAGTTCAGGTGATTATTCATTTTTATTAGTGTCTCATTGAAATACTCGATAACGATATGACTAGTGATCTCTCTCTCTCTCTCTCTCTCTCTCTCTCTCTCTCTCTCTCTCTCTCTCTCTCTCTCTCTCTCTCTCTCTCCCTTATCTAATCTAACTATGGTTGAATTACCTAGGCTAAAAATCGTGACTTCTAAAATATACGTTGAAAACGCCTCCACATTATTTTTGTTTTATCTCTTTACGCAATACCAAGATCATTTACATCTCTTTAGCACTTCTTCAGAATGTTTTGTCAATAATTGACTGAAACTCCAAAAATAAGTTTTATACAAATCTTTGAGAAACTAATTTAATTTGTCTCAAAGTGTTGTCTCAAAAAACTTTTCAAATGAATTGATTCGACAAACAATTGTAGAAAAAAATTGACTTATAATTAGTATTTGAAATAAGATTCAGAATAAAGGCGTCAAACAATTAGAATAGTCTCAGAAGTCAACTGAAAAAAACAGTAAAAACTTTTTGAAATTAAGGCAAAAGACAAAAGAAAAAGTTGAAGGAATGAAATGCTATTTGATTTTGTCGTTAACATAGAGTTAATGAAATACAAGTAAACAAAACATAATTAGGAACAGAGGACTCGCTGTTCAGAGCAAAGGGATATGGATCTCTTGAGCGCAAAATATTCATTAATGCACTTTACCTTTCAATTAGCATTTGATGGGCTGTTGAGCCGATTCTGTGCCATTCATTTGTGTTGAATAATTCATTAAATTAGTGACACGAAAGTGCCATCAGTGAGCCATCGGTGACCAGTTGTGCGATAGAGAGATGTTCTCCAAATCAGTGACTAATATCAACAACTGTTGGTTCACTTATAAACATATTCTGCAAAAGTGGACAAACATTTATATAGTCGACACTCTATTGGCTTTGTTATGCCCTTCAAATAATTATCACTCCGTGAAGATGGTTATAATTGAGCTCAGATTAGATCAGATTCTGTATCGATTGGCCTTTTATTTTGGATGACTGCCCACTAAACAAAACTGCATAATAGAGGTGGTGGTCATCAAAGTGAGCCGAGTGTGAGCCCCAACTGATGCACACCTTTGGATCGCGTGTCACAACCGATTCAATGAATTCATTCATCTCTGAATCGCTTACAAAAACAGAGGCGTAACTCAATTGCAGTCTGTTTTCAATTCTAATAAAAAGATAAATAATTTATTTAATATCACAATTGTTTTGCTATAAATATATTAACGAAACTAATGTCTCAATTAGTTTTGATAAATTATAAATACCTGCTTTAATTTTATGCATTAACTTGTAAAATTTCTTTCTTATCTTAAATATTAAAGTTTTATCTTGATAATTTTCATAAGAAATCATAAGAAATCAATCGTCGGATCCGTCACTGATATAAAGAGAAGAGACGACAAAAAAAATTAAAAGAAATTTCAAGAAAATTGTGATACGATTTGTATGAATAGAAACACAAAACATATTTGAAATGATTTAATAGAGTTTTGTCATAAGATTGTATGCAATTGTCAACGAATCAGTGATTCCTTTGTGTATTTGATTTGTTTGCAGACAAATCCAGACAAAAGTTACACAAATATTAAAATAGATATCAATAGAGTCAATGAAATATAGATATCAACCATATGTTAGACACAATCGCATTGATTGGGCCATCAATTTGTCTGATGAATGTTTCAATTGGTAAGAAACGGTCGGCAATGGTCTGCTGGACATCAATCATATCCATTGCTTTATTGAAGACGACATCCGATCCACTTTCTTAGTCTCTACTGATTTGTTTGGAGCACATAATCCAAACTAATCTATTACTCAATTACCGATACATTTCAATGCATTACTTTGTGCCGACTTTGAAGTTCAAAATATAGACATTTCTCCAATAAATTCGACCAAATGTTGTTTCCTTTGAATTTAAGGCAAAATCTTGGTCAATAGACCTTGAACTAAACTAGCATAATTTGCTACCAAAAAAATTGAATTACTTTTTATATTTTAAACTTGCATACATTGAATAAGTAATGTTGAAAAAATTGAATCTAGTATTTTTTATTAATCAATTATTAATTTTCAAAGAGAGCATTGAATTGTAATGCAATAAATGTGCTAGTTGCCAAAATTGAATGAAGTATCTTGAACCTATAAGACAGACGGAGAGATACTTTATTTCAATTAATAAATTGGATTTGAGTTGAAATGAAAGGGAATCAGACGTTAAGCAGATATCGATCGAAATCAGAGATTAATTTAAAAGTTTGCGAAAACGATAACAAATAAAAGCATTTCTCTACCAAATAGTCAGCAAAAATGTTAGTCAACTTTGGCTTCAATTTCGTGATATAATGACGATGTACTTAAACCAGCGCAACATCCAAGTGCTGGTACTGGTAATAGTGCTGCACCAGTGCTAATGGCAATCATTATTTTGCGATCCCCTCTAAAAAAGTGATGATCAAAGAAATATAGGAAAATAAAAAAATTATTTTAAGCGAAGCTTTTTGTTAACTGATGTCATATAAGCAGACAAACGACTAAATGCGAGAACGATAATAGGAAAACCATCACTGTTTTGAAGGATGTGCTCACAGAACACACAACTCTCAACATAAATGCTTTTTTACTTTTTGTCTCTCATTTTCAAAGTTCTCAACAAAAGATGTTTTAATATTTCGCTTCAATTTAGAGACGACTTTTACTATAACTATGACAACTCTCTCTCTCTCTCTCATCAATTATATGAAAACTTTTAAAGATAAATAAAAAGTAGAAAAGTTATCTTGAATATTTAATAATTTTTGGGCTGAACTAAGTATTCTCTTCTGTGTATTAGAGATGGAGAAGTGCTCCGAAAGGGCATTAGAAAAGATGTAAGTTTTTGAAGGATTTCGTATCGTATGCCCACTCATGCATTGTTAACAATGTGTTTGTGTTGTGTTGTATCGCATGGATTGTATGCTTAGTTACGACATGTTTCTCATTGGGATTACAATTTTCATATTACTCTCTCCACTCTCTTCAACATAAATATATCATAATATTATATAATAATAAAAAGTATTTGAAAATATCTTTTCAGTTATATTCTTGAGAGAGAAGAAGAAGAATAAAAATTTTCAAATCCATTCACTCGTATAATGATTTGCATATTTTCAGAACAATATGTACTTATTTTTTTGACTTCCAATTCATAAACAATTTTATTCGCATCGATTCAAATGAATACTTGAATTTCAAATATTAGTATTTGTTTTAGTCTTTTGAATAATACATAGAAATCACTGAATTCATGTCAATTGATGTCAACTTGAGATTAGTTTTGAAGAAAATTAATTGGAATAAAAATTGTAAAAAATATATGAATAGAAAAATTTGGTTTTTATAAGATTTCTGCAAAAGTAGAAACTAATCTAGGACATAAACCATGTAGAAATTATACAAAGGAGATGAAGCCATAGAGAGAAACATCAATAAAATTAGAGATATTGAGTCCGTCCACAGTGTGGAGCGCTCTTCACTATTAACTCGATTTGTTTCGCAGTCAGACATGAAATCCGATGTTTGAGTCGAAGGCTATAGACATTGAATGAGAGAACAAATGACTGAAAGAATCACAAAAAGTTGATATAAGACGAGAAGAAAAAAAGTGGAGAAACTTATTTAGTCTCTGATCTCAAACTTCTATTCAATATGTCGTCAGAAGTTCTCAATTGAATTCACATTCACTCGAAGTCTGCCATACATTAAAACATTGACTAATGTTTTGTGCGCTCAACGAAAGTGACCTTTTCTTTGACTAATGGACAGCACAACGACTATAACATCCGGTCTTACATTAAATCCGAATTTAGGAATAACTCAATTCTCACTGAAATACATAAAAATTTAAACATATTTTACTATAGTTTAGGAAAAATAATGATTGAAGAATGGATTTCTAATAATAAATTGAGATAGATCATTTGAATTTGTCATTTCAACATTGTGTTTGACATCATTAATCATGCAACTTTTTAATCTAATGTAAATAAGTTAACTTGATAATATATTTCTTAGTCAGATAAATACATGTATGCTCAATCAATAGAATAGTCTGAGTTATATACCGTGCCTGATATACACTTGCTCACTTTATTATTGGGAAATGTTTTATCTTTATATTTATTATTTGTTTATTCGAAACTAGTGTTCACTAAACACTTGATTAAACGGATCGGAGAGTGTTTGGTCTCTCATTGTTTTGGTTGCGCACCGGCTCTGCTCTGGTTGTGCGGCAGTTGATCAGAAGCACTGGTTGTATAACATCTAAATAGCATTTGATCCAATTTCCGGTGCTGTGGATGTAAGCACACCATAGCAATGGCATCGATACCAATTAGAATTAGTAACAGTCCTTCACTTGACATAACATTCCTTCCAATAGATTACCAATAGATAGCATCGGATTTCGCTTCCAATCAAATCAGTTCACAAATAATATAATCAAAAGTAACACAAAAATACCGAAACAAATGAGAGGATCAGAAAGTTCTCAACAGAATTAAGATTGAAATCAAAATATTTTTCTCAACTAATAATAACTTTTAACGTATTTTCCAGGATAAAAAAAAATCTAGGTCATTAGAATACTTTCACTGGCTAGATTAAGAAAGGAGGTTTAATTTGGATCCCTTATTACTCGATTATTATGTGAACTGGTCAAATGTAATCTAGTTTAATTTGACAAAGAAATCATGACCAGCATAATGTTGAAATCAAGAGATCAATTATTTTAATCAAGGTGATTAAAGTAGTATAGCGGCGACCAATCAAACAAAATTGTTGTTTCACTCAAACGCGAAGACCACCACAAAAATAAGCGCTTTCTCTTCAGTATTGATGTTTATGCTGTGCTCTGTGTTATTGGAATACTTGTGCAGTAGTTTTCTCGGCGTATAAAACAAGTGGAGAAAACCTATTCAGCGAAATAGTCAGTCACTGGTGTTATGTTTAACGACCAGATCTAATACAATACGTTTGAGCACAAGTGGGAGACCAGAGGCAACACTTAATTTTTCTCATTTCATTTCCTTTCGCTCTGGTCTTAACGACTGGAGAGCTTAAGACCGACCGCTTTAACCATTTAATTGCATCAAAGCATTCATTAATTTATATAACAATAGTATATTTGAAATCAGCGATTCTCGCTCTCAAATTGTAGCCAACACTCCATTTGGAGGGTATGTCATTCACTCTCGACATTTCAATTAAAAATATTCAATTCAATTGATCATGATAGTTTTGCATTCAATCAATTTTATGGCCAATTATTTTGAAGAAATTCAACGAAAAAAAAAATTTCAATCCAATGACTGAATGAATCGAATGTCATATTTGACTATAAATGAATTGAATAGTCTATTGATGAAAAGGAGTCATTGTGTGCCACCAGTCCTTCTGTCACTCGTCATCACTATTTTCTTCCATACTCTCCATCTCTTTCTCTTTAAATCAATTTTTCTCTCTTTTCTTCTCTTTATGAGCCGACAGTTAAATATTTGTCGAGAGAGAGAGAGAGAGAGAGAGAGAGAGAGAGAGAGAGAGAGAGAGAGAGAGATTCATTGAAAAGGAGGGTTAAGTAGAGTCAAAGCGCCTGAAACTCTTCATAAAATATCGTATTTTTTGAGCACTCGTAGCACTCGTTATCCAAATTTTGATATAAAATATATAAAACAGTGAACACTGAAAGCCGAGTACATCGCTTAGAACTACATATTCTCTATGGATGAGACATACACTGACTAAACACATAATATTCAGCTCTTCTTTCAGTGCCTTTGCCAACAGTAAATGTCATGCGAACAGTGCAAACAGAGCACAGGCTCTGGTAGTAGTAAAGCCACATCGGATTATTATCAAAGAGAAGAGCTCTGATTCTCACACAACACACAGAGAGTTTGATCCAACACTTAGGCATCACCTCAACACCGCTACACTACATCCCCTTTTCCACAATTCAGTTCCCCTTTTATTACATTTTTTGTTGGCTGTGCTCTACTTTTTTTTCACTCCATTCAATTCAGTAGTTTTTCTGATAACAATGTATTCAAATACAAATTCAATACTATTTTCGCGAAGAAAACATTCGAACAAATAATAGAAATCTATTTAAATAAAAATTATTTTTTGAATTTTTCAGACATTTTTCTCATTAATTTTCTCATTGAAAACCTTATGTCAAGAAAAATGTATTTAATATTTTTGTTAAGGATTTTATATTTTTCCTCCAATATTTCGATAACCTATTCTTCCTTTTGATTCTGGGTTTGGCTCAAAATATTCAGTTATTTTTCACAGAAATGTCTTATAGATTAACAATAGATTTATTCATACATTGATTTCTATACATATCTTTGGATTTTGCATTTATTTTATTGCAAATCACAAAACGATTCGGTTGTCTATCAGAAACTACACAAGAGATGCAAATCTAATGATATCTTTTAGTGTTATAAACATTTCTGATGCAAAAGTTATGTTCAAAAAACGACCGAATAATACATATAATGTATTTGCAAATGAACTGCATATGAGTTATGATAAAGACCTGAGAGGCCACGACTTCCTAATCAAATAAAAGACAATTCTGATATACGGATGGGTTTCGAAACGAAATAAGTCTTTTCTGCCAAAAGGTTATCATTTATTCCTAGTTTTTGAATCAGAATATTGTTCTCAAAATTACTAAACGAACGAATCTATTCACAAAAGTGATGAAAATGTGAATATCATTACCACTACTATCTGTCGAAGTAATCGACAGAATATATAATGGATTTATGATCTAATAAGTCGTTTTATCATACTCTCGATGATTGACAAAGTGATTGATTTATAGTTTGAAATCATAGAAATTTGATTGAATCAAGTAAAAAAATAACCATGATCAAATTCAAACTCAACATTAAAGCTAAGACTTGCGATCATATCATCAGTTGTTAAGAAGAAAAAAACTAAAAAGAAATATATTAATTGAAAAGAGACAACTGCTTATCAATATTTCATCATTAAGCGTTAACCTAGATAAATTATTGTCCCAATAGATCTTATACTAAACTCTTCCCTATTTACGAACTACTGATCCCTGATTTGAGTTTTAAAATCCTTATGGTTTGAGAATTTTCTTGTGTTTGTTCTTTTGTCTCATTACGAGACCCACTCTTTTGTATCACTTTTTGGTCGATCACACAAATTGTGCTGAAGTCGGCACTAATGGCAAGTTTTGCTGCACTTGTGATGCAATTCATTCAAAGCGCTGATTCAGTACTAATATTGAGGCCTTCACTACAAAACACAAAATAAGGTTTAGTTTAACTTATTGTGAGTTAACTAAAGAAAAACTTTTCTCTTCTCTCTCTTATCGATGGTATCGGAAATAAAAATAAAATCACAAGTCTTTCCTCAGAAAGTGATTTGTGTAAACATTTTCTGTTTTATTTCATATAATAATAGGAGAGAGAGAAGAGAGAGAAGAGAGAAAAGAGAGAAAATAGTACTCAACGAAAGGGATTATGAAAATCGATGTCATTTTCAGTAGATTTGAGTCTAGAAACTCAATTACATTAAAACCAATGGAAATATATTTTGGTTTTCAAATTCAATTCAAAACCATTTTTCAGAAGAAAGAGAAAGAAATAAAATAAGACTTAATTAGAGATGAATTGAGTGAAAAATCTCTTCTTTCACACAACAACACGAAAAAATGCGGTGAGTTTTAGCTTTTCATAAGTGATCAAGATCAAAAATTGTTGGCTAAGAAAATAGAGTTACTCTGAAAATCAGTTAATTTGGTGAAAATGAAAGTAATCTGATTGAGTGGAATAAGTGCTCTAAGAAAGTAATCTATGAAAGTAGTTCTCACTGAACAGAGAGAGCACAGGGCACAGCACAGCCACCATCTAATGCAGTATATGATGGCATAAAAAGTCCAATATTTTATGGCATTAGTGAGCGCTGAGACAAACCAACAACGAATTGTTGTGGCATTTGGTCTCTTCAGTGGCAAGACTTGTGTTGTGTTGTGTGTTGTGTCGGCCCTAAAAAGAAATTCTCATTTCACGACATTATATATAATATGGTTTTTTGTGACTCGCATTCAATACTAAACACCAAAACCATAACTCCTTTCCCTTCGGTCTGAGATCTGACTCTTTTTTTTTAATCAGATATATATCGCACACTAAATGACATTTTTGTTTACTCTTTTATTATTGAATTTTTGGCTCAAAATATTGCTTTCAGATCAGAATTGATATTTTCATGACATTCCCATTTGTTTTTATTGTTTCTTGGTCATTCTATAGTTCTACTTTTCAAGGAATAATAAAAATTAATGGGCCTTGATACTCAAACTAAACCAAAATTTGCTTTGATCTTGATTAATATTGATTGAATGATCATGGTGAAATGTGATCTTAGCTAGTTGAAATATGTTTTCAAACTTATGGACAAACCAATTGTTTTTCATTTTCCTTGTTATATATAACGATTCCATTTATTTTATTTTTTTGTTATTTATTTTTACTTCAATTTTGTTCTTTATTCTGCACTCAGTTGTCAGTATTCCTGTGCTCTTACATACAATTCTTATATACTCTTTACTATTTTCTTCAGCTATAATAACATTGTGTTTTCCATTTACAATCTTATGGCAGACCTCAATCCCAAACCATAAAAACTACAGTCGCGTATTTACTCAGAATCTCTCCTCTTATTTTCTAATCTTGAACATTTTAAAATTACATGCAGTCAACTATTTGTTCATTTTTAGGCGAATAATAACAACACTTTTGTTTATTTATGGCTAAGAATTATATGAAGTTCTGTGAAAATTAGGATTAATTATAGATTTTGAATGAATTCAGAGCTAATTATGTGTTGTTTTGTAAGTGAAGTAAATGCAGTGAAATCTTAGGGAAGAAATCGCGTCATTCCTATTGCTGTAGAGATTTAGAGATTGGGTTCCGCCACCGCAGAGAGACATTCAGTCTTACAGATCTCAACCTCAAATCCCAGTGCACAACAACACCCGAACCCAAAACCATCTCATTTGCCAGCGCTGACCATACGAACCAATTCTATTATAGCTCAGGCAATAGAGCAGAGGCTGTAGTAGTTATACATTACTTTTAAGAGAGTCAATAAAAAAAGTTTTTATAGTTTAGTTGAAGAGTTTCTCAGTTCAGTTGCTTCACCAGTGCCTTCGCCAGTGCCTTGAAATAGTGTGCCGTTCCCTTCCACCAGTGCGTTACTAAGGATGCAATGGATGCAAACACGCATTAATGGCTTTTCTATTCTGTGCGTATCCATGGATACCAACTCCTGATAATCTGGTGCAGGCGAAGAATGACCACCTGCGCCTTGTTCTATGCTGTGCTGTGCAGTGTGTGTGCACTGTGTGCAGCCTCACCAGCCCTGCAACCACTGCAACCTCTATTTGCCAACAAGTCATTCAGTCACTCAGTCCGTCACTCTTAAGGCTTTATTCTCTCCTTTCATTCACTGACTAAATAAATATATCTACGAATCCGGCGCTTTATTCTGTGCTCTTTTTCTTCGTCGGCACGAATTTGTATTGAATACTGAAAACACAAAACAGTTGGACAACAGATTTCAATACAGACTTTTCCTCTCATTTTTCTGTTTATGTTTTTATTGTTTTTATCGTATTTTCACTTTTTATATACACAATATTTTTTGGGGAAAACATAAAAATATTTTGTTTCCAACAAATATATCAATAACTTCTCGCACATATACACACACTCTTATGGATATTTGAGCAAGGACGGCTTATAAATCTATGAGGGCTTTATATTCTTGTGACTGAAAATTCCATTAAAAATAGACGACTTTCCAAAATAACTACTTTTGGATTCCCTCAAAAGATAAGCGACTGATTTATTGCACTCAATATTGCCGTCAATTTTTTTTCATCGTTCAGTTGAAGAACTTTTAACTTCAAAACTCGCTTTAAATCATTTCGAAAGGAATTCAGATCCAAAACAATTAAACTCTAAATAAATTAAATTTTCAATAATTCAAACGATTCGCTGAAAAATTGATTTTTTGTCTTTTATTTTGGGTTCAAAACAATTGTTTCATTATAAAGAGTTGAATCAATGACATCAATATTTTCGGCGATAAAAATATTTTTCTTTTATTTTTTTTTGTATTTTGTTATCGAAATCAGTTTTAATCAGCGATTGAGTGAATGGTTCGGACAAAACCGTTTCATCTCATTATTGCTGACAATCAATGCATGTGATAGGAGTGGGGTTCAGATGAATGACTGAGAAATAAAAGAGTAAGAGATAGCGGATTCTGTTTTGTGTTTAACTATGAGTTTGAAGATCTTTCTGATGGAAATTACTCCCAATGTTTGAATAGAATGTGAGACGAATAGAGAAATAGTCTTACAGTTGAGAGGCGAGAGAGAGAGAGAGAGAGAGAGAGAGAGAGAGAGAGCACTTTAATGTATTATGTGGAGAGAAAAATTCAGCGCATATTAAGTCAGACGCTATTTGTCGGTCAACCAGAAGCCAATACGAGCTGTCATTCTTCCTCAACGACTCCAACTTCGACAACAATTTTAATTTATTTTTACTCAATATTATTGAACCGCATTTTCAATGGTAAAGGATGTCATTCCCACTCATCACATGTCGTCTTCTCTACTATTTCTCTGTTTTTACTGTTTTTTAATTTGAATTTCTATAACAAAAGCAGTGGTTTATCGTCAAAAAGCAGTGAACGGTATGGTTTGAAAAATACCCGGTTTATCGATAGGGCGGATCTATCCAGCTCAGATTAATGCTCATCCATTGTGATGCAAATCCATAAATATTGTTAATACATATTTGCCTCCAAACCGGTTGTCATTTTTGATTATAAACATAGATTTTTGGCGAAACACACGTATTATGCAGTCTTTGTCGCACAGGGACTGACAAATTACATTGAGTTGGAGCTAATAGTGGTGCTCCTTCTGGCACACAATAAAAGCATTGTCATGTCTGCAAATGGTGTAGTGCTGCCCATCGGGACTGACAAAGAATATCCCGATTTCACAAATCAACCAATAGATGCAGATTTTGACACAATATATGAGTTGAAGACGAAAGAGAAGTCTCTCTATTCTCATGTTTGCTATACTAACGATTCACAAGCCTTTCAGACATAAAAGTCTCTCTCTCTCTCTCTCTCTCTCTCTCTCTCTCTCTCTCTCTCTCTCTCTCTCTTTCCCTACCCTCTCCTCTCCTCTCCCCTCTGTACCCAATTATCAAAATTTGGAGAAACTTTTTCTGGAAAACATTATTCAAATTAGGCAGTAATTGATCAAGAGCACAAATGAGGACAAAAGAGCATAAAAACCAAATTTACAAAATATTGAAACTGAAATTTGATATGGAGAAATCACGCTTGGTTAATTAAATAGTATTATAGATGTTCTATCACTCGGAGTTTTCATCAATAGTTAACATTCGATGCGAGTGTTTGAGAGCACATGACTTGTCCTCAATTTGTTTTAATTAATTTCGTAATTGGGATGCAATCGATTGATAATATTTTTGAAAATAATTAGTTTTCACTTCAATTAAATGCTTCAATAAATTGCAGACAAAAACGTGTCGGTCTATAATCGTGTCCTCTTTGACCAGAATTTGGGTCTATTATTGGGTTTATTACTTGAAAAGATATGAATACATTTTTGTAGATATCATCTCAACAATCATTTCCTCATTTGAGAGAGAGAGAGAGAGAGAGAGAGAGAGATCCAAAATTAGCTTAATTATTTTTGAAGGCTTTTATTATTATCTTGAATTCAATAAATTTGAGTACATTTTAAAATAATTTTTTGATAATTTATTAATTTTCTTAGCATTAAATTGAAATCAAACGCTTCGATGAACTTTTAATTTGAAGCCATCGTTATGTGGAAACAAATATATTTTGTTGGGATGTATGGCAGAGAGGGAGAGGAGTATTTCCATTAACTAAATTAGAAAATTCAATGAATTGCTTTTCATTTGAGATATTCATTCCTATACTTCAACTTTTATTTTCAAACTTAAATTCAATATAAGAGAAAAGCTTTTTGAGAAGAATTGGATTTTATTAAACATATTGTCGTTAGGTTTGGGTAACGCCACTCATAACCTATTATTTAGAGATTACGAAAAATTGGATTTTGCTTCAAATCTATATATTAATTATAATATAATAAATCTTATATATTGTATAAGAAGTAAACATGAATTCCATATTCATTTGATGGAAAAGTAGATAAAAAGAGAAGTAAGCAACATTTACAATAGGGTGGATCCTATCAAGTATACTTTAAATAATTTGGATAATTGGAATTTTGAACTAATCGAGGCATTTGGCAAACTTTCCATTTCCAAAATTAAATGCAATAAAACTCATACGATATTAAACATAAGTCTATGAAACTATGAGAATAGTAATGAAAATCAGATATAAACGAAAAGTTTTATAAATTATAATTCATTAATGAAAAACAATTTCTAATATAATATATTTTGATTACGAAAAAGAGTTCTTTTAATCTGAATTCCAAATGTAATTCCTATGCTCTCCGACACTATAATGTAATTTATATGAGTTTTTGTAATGTTTTTCAGTATAAATGCAATTTAATATCAAATTCAATGCAAAGGAAATTCTAATAATAATAGTGTATTAGACATAACACGACTTTTATTAATATATAATTTGTATATTCATTTATATTTCACTTTAGTAGACATTCATCTGATTATTTCAGCAAATATTCATTCATGAAATGACACCCTCTTTATGCTAAACACATCTCCAATATATACCACACCTTTCAGATAGAGGTAAGAATACTTCAATTAAATTAATCCATATATGGATTCATCAAAATTGAATTTTTCTCATTTATAAGTTAGAAATCAGTACAGAACTGGGCTTTGATGTCGAGTATTGAGCCGGTAATAGATGACAGCGTAGCCACAGATCCAATCGTTTGATAAGAGCTTATGATTTGATTTATTATTTAAAAACATCGATCAGTCATATCGTGGAAAGTATTGCTTCGGAAAAACACATAAATATATATATATTTTCGTACTTTTAATTAAATTTGTATTTTTTCTATCGACTTTCAGAGTGAATGCAATTTCGATGCATTAAAGGCAGTGACTGTGAGAGAAACGCCACTTATTTAATATTTGAAAATTGCATTTAATAGTATTTCAAATAAAGTAATTCTCCTTTTCTTGGAAACTAATATCCAAAGGAGAAGAAGGACTGCAATGGAATAACTTTAATATATATAATAAGGCTTTTTGAGGCTCTTCTCTAAATTGCATTTCTCTTAAACTCATCGCAAACTCTAAACTTAAACTTCAATTTCTCTGTTATTTTGCATTTTTGTTATTCAGAATTACTGTTTGTTCAGAAGTAATCAATTCCGAAGAGTAGATGAAAAAAACTCGAAGTAATTTCACAAATAATAAGATTTGAATAATAATTGAATTGAGAAGCACTCAACAAATGAACAAAAAATTTTATATTTATTTTCCTCTTATTTTTATTCCTCTTTTCATTTCATTTCGACTCAAACTTTAATTTTCAAAATAGATTTCAATTTTCAATTTTTAACTCAACTTTTTTTCTCTACATTCAATTTAATAGAATTGCATTCTTGCGTCAAATTTATCCATCTCATTTGAATTTTAATTGCTTATTTCTCCCTAAATAATCTTGGTACTATTCCATCTTATTTGAAACATCTATTTCGGGGAATTTTTTATGATTTATAAATAATATGTGATTTCATTTTGTTATTCATTTCTAAAGTAAAGGAAAAACAATGTTTCGATTGTATGAAACATTTTGATGTCTTTTCCTTCAAAACTCCAATTCGTGTGATTTTTAGCCATTTTTTCTTCAATTTTATTAAAAATTTAAAAATAAATTTCATTTTTCTGCTCAAAGAAAGTGAAATAAAAAAATATAAAATATAATTGAAATTAAATATTTATAATGAAATTTATTTTTTCATTAAAAAATAATCAGTTTTTTTTCAAAAACTATTTTTTGAGATTTTTTATCGCATGAAGTCTTTATCGGATCCCAAATAGAGCCCAAACCCATTCGCTCTCAAAATTAAAATTTTGTTTTCTGTAAAAATCGTTAAAAACATTTTACTTTAATTAGTTTTCAGCAAATAATTCAATAAAAGCCATGAATTTCTTTCTCTCACAGAATATTGTGGTCTTGATATGCATTAAACGCATCAAACTTTTCAAATAAGTGAGGGTTTAATCAATTCCTGAGTGAAGACAAAAATAAAAATTTAATAATAATTAGAAAATTAATGAATGAAATGGCGGCGAATCCTAACCCTAATTAAATTTCTAATTAAAAACAATTTTAGTCTCAATTATAGGAAATGAAGCGATAAAACTGTTGACATAATGACTGCAATTGCCGTCAAAATTGACGATTAATATTCAGTTTGAATGCAATAATCAAAATAAATAAATAAAATGAGTAATAAATGCAAAAAACATTAAACTTTTTTTTTCAATTCGGCTGTCGATTGCTGAACTTGAATTGAAGCAAGACCAATCCATTATTAAAAGAAATCTAATTTTCCTAATATGTATTAATTTGATGTAGTCTTGCTAAATCCATGAACTATTGGATACTTCCATACAATGATTGAAAATATTGTTTTATTGGATTTTTAATGATTTTGTTTTGAATAAAAATGAGTAAATGCGGGTCTCTTATTAATATTTTCAATTTGCAAGATTAAAGAGTTTTTTTGCTTTAACACACAATAGTATACAACTCGAGTCATAGCTTTTAATTAATCGATAAAATGATTATTATTCACAATTCAAGTATTTGTTTGTTAGACTGAAAATCGGTTTTATGTGAGAAAACTAACGGAACTTTCATTAGAAATATTGAATTTCGTTTGAATTGCATTCAATATTTCCTGACAAAAGTCATTAAAAGTTCATTAATTTGAAAATAATTCCAATTAAATACCAAAATATTTTCAATATTTTACTAATGATTTTGTGGCAAAACTTTTCCAGTATTTCAATATTTAATGAAAATAGATTTCATGCGACGAATGACTCGAAAATGTTTTATTTTTACTTTTTAGGAGAAAAGCCTTAATTACTTTGAGAGTCATTTATTTCATAAACAATTTTTCGATGAAAATATTAACACTAATTGACGGACAGGCCTTCAAATTAGTCATTAAAAACATTAAAATGTTATAAATATTTAGTAATTTAACTCAATTGAGACTATTTTGGTTGAATGTATTGAATGTAATTATAAAAATAATCGCAACACATGTCTAATGAATTGAGAGCTAAACAAACAAATAAGGATTCAATTAATTCCTGAATGGATACAAATTTCGTTTGGTCTGAAAGTTGGAGCAAATGTTTCAGTCCTAACAAAACAAATGTCAGAAAAATAGTTTCGTTTTCATTATTACTCTTTTCAGAAGAAAGAAAGCCATCGTTTGTATGACAATAATGTTTTGTAATAAACGCGAGAGAGAGAGAGAGAGAGAGAGAGAGAGAGAGAGAGAGAACTTTTGTTTGTTAACCAAATAATAGAAATTATTTTCCATTTGTGTCGATATTTTGAATGAATAGAATCATATTTTTAGGATCTATTCATTGAATTAATTGGAAAACGAAACGAAATCATTGAAAAACGATTTGCCAATAGTTTGTTAATTAAAGTTAATTATCCGATCCATTCAGACGTCTATTGAAAAGAGAAAAATATTAATTAATTTTGTTTTATTCCGAGAGATATAATAATTATCACGAATTTTATTTGTGAAGAGAAGAGCCGTTTAATGAGAAATAATTGAAACGAAAGAGAATTGAAATCGTTTTTTGGCTTAAGAGACAACACAATAGCGATAGTGAAGAGCAAAACATATAAATTATTTGAGAAAATTTTATTTCGTTAAGAATTGAATCAAAATAATTAGATTCAATGTAAGGCAGTCTTCCATTCGCTTAATTAGACTCTCTTTTCACTTGTTATTCACCGTTGCCTTTAATTAAAGGGTCCGCACTCCAGCTCTCATCCAATTTATTTCATTTAGACATTCAATCTGTGAGTCCTTTCCTTTCTATTAATTATTTTTCAGAGAGGATTAGGCGTCAAATATGGCAGCAATAGATTGGTTGCTATCAATATAGCACTCAATTCATAATTATTAATAATATTGGACTCTCTTCCCAACAATACGAGGGTTAAGGTCTGTCTCTTCTTAACCCAATTGAATAACGAGGAGACGACTGAAAGTTATTTAATCTTCTTATTGGAATCGATTGGACACAAAGTAATTGCATTATTCAATCAAAAACACTATTATATTAAAGTCTAGGACTCGACTCTTATTAAACTTTCTTATTATAAGATATCAAATAAAATCAAAATCTATTGAATTATTGAATTCAATGGAATTTGTATTAAACTTTTAACTTTAACTAGCTCAAAACAAATTTCGACATAAATCAAATGAAGTTTGAGAACAGCTTGCTTTGAAAGACCTTGTTGCTTTGTTGCTATTTTAGATGATCTGATGAAAAGACTCGACTTTTTATGATTTCAATTAAATTGGAAAAACATTTGAAGCAATTGTTTCGCTTCAATGAATTGTTTTGATTAATGCTTTTGACTTGAAATCCAAAATTCAATCGAAAAAAAGATCAGAAAATAATTGAAAGATAAACTTAAATAGATTTTTATTGAAAGCGTAGGTTTTGTTTGTTATTGTTTGTCAGTTACAACAAATAACTGGCAAATTGAGTGAATTCCTTTTGAGTTTTGACCTAGGACATTTACACAATGCGATACCAGGACTGAAAATAAATTAATTTCTCTGCATTTCCTTCCGAAACAGTCGTAAATTTAATTAATTTTCGTGATTCGTATATATCTATCAAAACCTAAATTAAATACTTTTGTTGTTTTGAATTTTGATTGAACTTAAAAGACATCCAAAATATAATTAAAATTGAATTCAATTAATTGAATCTATTTATTGCTTTTGTTAACTCTCTTTAAAATCAATTAGTTTTGAAAATTAAATCATTTTCTTATTCAATGATTAAAAACTTAATTATATTATTATTTGAATTCATTTGTTATTTTGCTTTTTGAAAGCAATCTCCTAAAGAGTGGTACGAATGTGGGAATGGCTTTCAATGGATTCAAATGTTATTTAAGTAATGCATTCGTCTATTAATTCAATCAATCATTTAAAGTAAAACAGAATTCATGTTAAATGTCTTATTCTATTAGAGACTGACTGTCATTCCAAAGCACTTTAAGAGCACATCCTCTTATCTTATTGAAGGTGAAAAGCGAGTGAAAACTGACTATTAAATTGGATAAAAGTATTTTCAGAAGTGAACACATTTACACTATAATGTTTAGCTTGATGATTTCATCATTTCCATCTTTGTTTTTAGTTTAAATAGCAATCATTGAATCAAATGCTAAATGAAATTATTTTTATCACAAAACAGTTGAGTCAAGAATACAAGTGAAATGAGTTTTCTCTAAATCTTCAACATTTGAGATAAAGTTTTGTTTATTCATTAATTTTATGGTTATTTGCGAAGAGATGCCTATATTTTACTTTATTTTAATTGAAACCCAGAGAAAAACATTCTGTAAATGGGATGGAGTGAAGAGAAATCAATTGATTAGAGAAATTACAGTTTAGGCCATTAAACAAATTGAAATTTATTTTATCAATGCTTTATATGGCTCTGCAGTCTATGTTATTATGGGAATTGTAGCGGCCATACATCAACTAGTAGTCAGGCCAACAGCCACTTCTCGTGTGCTTTTCTCTGACAAAACACACACATAAAGGAGACATTGAGTTCAAAAAAATACACTATTCTTAATGAAAACCTATTGTTAGGATTTAGTGAACATTAGATCGTTTTGCCGTTTAAGCCAATGATTCACATTTCGATTGAGTTATTCAACTGTTTTTCACTTCTATTTTCTCACTTCTCTCTCAGATTTGATTAACTTTTTGCCCGCATTTTGCTGTTTCTCAGATCAGTTTAACTTAATATTAATTATATTTGTATTGAATCCAATTCAAGGAAATTTCATTAAGTGTTTGGCTCTAAACGAAACAAATATGAATAATATATAACAAAACTGAAGGAGAATTGCATTGAATTGGATATGGATTTGATAGAAATCTTTGGTTCCCTTCGTTAGCGGTTGGCGTGAGTCTGAAGAGACTGACAGCACCGGTAGAGAGTAAAGTGTATTGTCTGTTGTTAGTGGTTGAGTGCGATGAGAAAAGTGGTGCTGCAGTGAAAGTCTGTCCTAACAAACATCTATTGATATGATTAGGATCTCTGTGCGAGTCCTCAATAGAAGCCAATTTGTAAGTGGGGGTAGACTTTTGTGGCTATTTTGTCACTACAGTCACCACTACAGCCATAGCTACAGATATTTTACCTTTTGGTCCGAACAATGGACCAAATGTCTGTTCTCTCCCTTTCTCTCTTTTGAGCTCATTATTGGTTTCATTCATAGAGTCTTTAAACGAACGTCACTTCATTTGATTTCATATTTTTCGTGATATGGTATACATTCGTACAATATTTCCGCAGACATGCCTTCAATGCCTTCTCTCTCTTAAATTGAAACTTATTTTCAGTGAAATCTCTCTTCTCTTCTTTCATTGGTTTTGATGAACAAAATCAAACACTCGAAGCACTCAAACATCTGCTTTGAATGCATTTATTTATGAGTATTATTACATTTTTTGTCGATTCAGTCTCTACTCTGAAATCAAATAAAATATTTAATGAGAAAAATGCTATTTATATGAATACTTGTTATATAAAGAAATGCATTATAATGTCAAATGTATTATTATTTTCAATTAAAACAGACTTTTCTCAACATTTTTTTCATTGAATTCAATATATTTTAAGTGAATATAATTTATTTCAATTTGAGTTTTCATTAGTTAAGTGGAAGTTCAACAGAAGGGGAGAACAGAAAATAATATAATAAACCATTTTATTGATGAATATTTGGATTTTCATAACAAACCTCTAAATATTTAATAACTAATAAGTAATAACTTATATAAAAATAACTAAAAATAGAGAAACCATTAGCAAAGGCCAGACTCAGAATAACAGCATTAATGAGAAAATTTGTTTTCAATTCTGTTCTTTTGTGAGCGTCTCTGGGATTCCAATTGCAATGAATTTGAATTGTTATCTAAAAAATAATTATATCTGTCAGTGACTTCTTCAGTGCCCTTCTGTACTATTCTGTACTATTCTGTTGCACTGTTTGCCACTTCATTACAATAATGAAAGACTAACTACTTTTGAATGGCGATGAGTCGGGCGTTGCAGATGAGAGCACCGGCAGATTTGTATGGTGTGCTCTGGCACAGGAAGCAAACGATCTAATTTATTATCGATGCAATTATAAAGTTTGATATTGTGTTTGAGTGCATAACATAAGAGTCTGTATGCACTCAAATTAAAGCCAAAGCAAACCTGCACTCCACAGCACAGCTCAGCATACAATCGAAGAGCAAATAATGAGAAAAATAAGCCAACTTTCCTATCAGACAAAACACACCAAATGAGATGAGTTGGAGAGTGCAGTGAACAGAGTAGAGCACAGCCCTCTCAACACAGACAAAACTGTTCTCTTAAATCATATAATGCTAAACCTTTTGCTATTAAAGAGATGAGAAAAATATGGTCTTTCTTCTAATCGCAATCAAAGTTAGGCATATATATAGGGGTGGGGTATACTGTTTACACACAGGGCGTTGTGGCCGTTACACACTTTTTTCGTGGTGAGCACTAAATTGCTTCCAATATTATATGTTGTCGTCTCGTGCAGTGCTGTGCAGTGAATCAGTCAATGAATAGTTGACTCAAAATCAAGGCTTAACTAAAATTGGGTTTAAGTAGAAAAACAGAACAAATTCATTACGCGAATCAAAATTAGCTAAAAATAAATTCTCTGTTTGCAAGAGATCTGAAGCCAATGGAAAGCCATAACTTTCAAACTTCTTTATTACATACAAAAGACTATTATTTTTTAATTAAACTCTAAGAGAGAGAAAGAATTGGATTTTTTTTCTTTCGTTCACAAACAGAACGGACTCAGGAATTAACTGAACGATCAATAATTTTTTGATTACATTTTGTTTTCCAGACATAAATGTAATCTTCAACTCATCCCTAAACCCAAGGCTTTCATTATTTTTGTTTTGCAATCAAAAGAATTTCGATTATATTTCAAAATAAATTTTCATAGAATAACAATAATTCAACTCTTGATATAAGTGTTGGAAATATTTTTTTAAAAATATTTATTCAGTATTTACTTCACTTCAATAGTCGAAAAAATTTATGAAAAAAATCTTGAATTGAATTATAATAAAAATTATGACATTGACTGTAATTCTTGGTCTGTTTATGTAAACCATTAAAAGAAAAGGAGTAAAATAGTGTTCAGTTTGTCAGATGTGAGACCACCCGAGTCTACACTCGAATGTTTCCCTTCGAACCTCTCACCGACTTATGGCTCAAAAACAAATGTAATTACTTTTCATAACATTTGTTTACTTTAATTTATTCGCTCAGAATATTACTCTTTGGATATACTGTTAGAACAAAAATTGAGTGAATTATAAATTTGAAAAATAAATTCAACGAAATTTAATTCAAAACTTCTTTAAAAATCATTCATATTTATGAACGAAATGAATGTTAACACACATTAAGAAACTCTCTTTCCTTAAAAGTATTTCAAACTTTTATGAATACAAATCGTTTGTCTCTTTGAATATCAATTGATGTGAACGAAGAAAATTTCCTCAATTTTCAAGAGTTAATAGTAATTTGAGTCGAATCCTTTTGAATAAGAATTATCTGGATTTTAGTTTATCTGCAAATTGCATGTTCAAATGCAATATGTTCAGATACATATTTCATTTAAAAACAAATATGCTTTCAATTAATTCTTGTGACTCTATTTTATAAATAATTATCGAATTTCAGTGTATTTTCCAGATATGGGTTTATAATGTTTAGTAAACTTTTATTTAAACTTTTATCAAAAGATCAAATATGTGTCAAAACATTTATTAAACTAAAGGGTAGCCAATGATGTGATGCAGACTATGGTTACGTCATTTGTGAGAAATCTGTTCGTCACTCACTTTTGGGCAAACATTTGAAAATTCAATACTTTTTGAGTGAATTTTTCGATTAGTGAACACCTTCTGCTTTCATTAAAATGTACTTGGTCTTCCTCCAATAGTTGGGTTTTCACGAATATAACTTATTTTTATAGTTAATCATATAATTTCTGAAGTAATCACTTCTTTTAAGAATCGATTAATTCATTGAAAAACAAATTAATTATTTTATCGAAAGTTTTATAAATAGTAATTATTTCCTCATTTATTACAAAAGGTTTGTTTATTTTCTTTTGATTCTTAGTTTCTCATTATATTCTCTCTCTCCCTCTCTCTCTCTCTTCCCTCTCTCTTCCCTCTCTCTTCCCTCTCATGTGATATATCTATAATAATAATAAATAAGTCATATATAAGTCTAATACAGTTATATTCAGCGATGACTCTACTCTTCTCAATACAATACAATCTAATGAATTGTATTGAGAATTGACTGTCTGTCCAACAAATAAAATTGAGAACAACAGTGGCGTTGCCGACAATGATTGAATTATTTTGAAAAATGTCACATAATTTATACATCTGTTCAATTTATGTGCAATGATCTAGCTTATATTAATGATTTTCATTGAAATAATCTCTGAAATATATGCATCCAATCCATGAATTATATGAAATTCGTGAATAAGTAAACCAAAACTCAGGGATATTATGAATACAGACTCGGAATCGATTTGTTATTATGTATAATGAGGGCAAAGCCTGAGCTAAAGTTGATGGCAGAGTTGGCTCACAGTTGGTACTAACAAATTTGAAGTGCATTTTGGACGCCACTGGGGTCGGGATCATCAAAATGCATAGATCTTCATAAAGAAGAGTCGATTTGATATCTGTTCACAAATACTCTTTGAAATACTCTTTGAAGTCATTTTGTTTCCAAAAACAGTAAAACCATTTGTTTGTAGAGTATCTGAAAAATCTATTCCTCTGTTTGTCTGAGATCTTGAAAAACTGTAATTCACACGAAATGAGTAAATAATGCGATTCAAGTGTTTCTATTAGAGCCTCAAAACGATTCGGATAACTCAAAATATGTTCAATATTTCAACTGAAAGGACATAATTATGAGACAAATACTGTGATTACTGAACGAAAAGACAATCAAATAAACTGAGAATTTGCTGAAAAGTTTCGGACAATTCATAAAAAAAATTGATATTTAATTCAATATAAAAGAGCAAAAAACTCTGCATTTGGTCACTGGTCTGACAAAAGACAATTGAATTAAGTGACCAAAACCTATCCTTCGCCACCAATAGTACCACTCGGACCGTCCATCAGTCGAGTCCTTTGAACTATTTTGGTGTAAGTCTGAAGAGCAGAGCACTGGAAATGATAGAGTAATATGAAAAAAGTTTTAACACTCATTCAGAAAAGTAATCTGTTTTTCTGTGTGTTAAACAAGAAGAGCGACACAATTGATAATTAGATTAAGAAATGTTATACGAATTGTGTACTCACTCTCACATATACTATAGATTTTTAGGGTAAGAGTTGGGAAAACCAAAAGCAAAAAAATCTAATCTAAAAAACTGTAGAATTAATTTGTAGTTCTGTTCAGACTTTTATTGGAAAATACAATTTGCTGTTAATTGAGAGCAAAAGTACTAACAATTCAGTTGAAAATCATTGAATGAAGTGATGGAGTGATGAAGTGCTGCAAATATATTCAATTTCATAAAATATTTTAGTTTTTTGACGGAAAAAAATGTCAAAAGAATCAATTTGTTGGATGTTTTTATCGCTCAGACATAACTAATTTGATCTAGACACTTTCAAACAATATTGCCATGTTCGTTTCAGCTATAGATAACATTACGGATGAGTCGATAATTTTATTTGACTCCTCATCTGTATTGACATCATATAAAGATTTTATAGATTTTGTCAATAGAATGATAAGGAAAATGGTACTGAGCAAGGTCACTGTCAAATATGAAACAGTTGTTAAAATGGTTTTATGGTTGTCTCACATTTATGACCTGAGACTAAATGTTTTGAATAATAATCAAAATTTTGGGGAAATTTTTAAGATATTGTTTGAGCAAAAACTCATAAAACGATTTACAAAATGGTTAAATATGGTAAATAACCTTGGTCACCTTCTATTTATGTGTCAACTGCTTGTGTGTATTGACTGCTTCTCTTCATATTAGTTACAAAAGCAAAAGATTTATAACTTAAGTGAGTGTTTGGGCGGCATATGTCGAGTCAGTGGATGTGATGGGCACCGACACAACATATTAATAGAACTGGTCATCGCCTGTGCTATCACTTATCCGAAAAATATGTCGCCAACACAATAGGACTGTCCGTCAGTTCAGAGTTTCAAACGGGATATCGAGAGTTCATTTGAGCGATAAGTAAAAAATAGTCTAAATTTTGTGTTATATTCGCTTAAATTCAATTATATTGTGTCAGTGAAGCACAAACTCAACACAAAATACAGTCAAACAAAACAATATATAAGATATCAAAACATAGAATATGTGTTGAAATCAAGAGATTCAGACAATTTTTACTCACAAGTCAAGTGTCGATTCTGTATATCCTTAGCAAAAAAGTTGCGAAATATATTTGATTTTCAAGTCGTAAAATATTTTTTATAATATCCACCAACTTTTATAGAGAATAAAGGATCAGACACTATAGATATTGAAGTATTAGCGATATTTTTGGTCCGAATATACGCCAAATATATTTATATAATTCAATTTGACATTCAATGCACTGAATTATTGGCGACAAAATACTTGTCTATTACTGACTATAAACGAAATGAAATGAAATTCTCAGAAAAATGATGAGAGAGAGAGAGAGAGAGAGAGAGAGAGAGAGAGAGAGAGAGAGAGAGAGAGAGAGAGAGAGAGAGACGGCTGGAGTGATGATGAAAGGTATGGTATTTCGGTATTGGATAGCATTCCTGTTCTTCGCGATCGTTACCATTAATTTTGTTATCCATATAATGCAAGTGAAAGAGAAGCGAGAAGTGAGTGCTTCATATCTTTTCAGTCATTCATAATATAAATCAATTGACAATATTTTAATAAAAATAATTCACTAAAAGTCAAATTCGTTTAAAAGTTTCGCAAAACGAGAATTTCTTTAATCAAATTCTGAATGAAATGTGTCTGAAGCCGGAAACCAATTTGTCCAAGATTACTTTTAGCCATAACTCTCTATTCATATAGTAATATTTGGTCTTGCCAAAACTATTGCCAACACTATTACCCGCATATGTTGTGCAGTATATTTGGAGTAGAGTTGTGTCACATTTGTAAACGTTTTTATGTCTTTTTATTTATTTATTCACAGAATAGCACAGAATATGTTTCTCTGAGCTTTTTTTTCCAGGGGTTCGCGTGTCTTATAATTTTGTTTAGTGTTTGAAACAAAACTTCAAAGATTTTGTGCCAAAGCCATAGCAAAGGCAATGGAAATGGATAAGGAAAGGAGCAAAACATAAAGTGAGTTCTTGTCGGCTCTCAAACAGGCAATAAAGACTCGCAATTAAGAGGCGGCAAAACATATTCTGAGCTATTTGTGAATAAATAAATATCAAGACATAAAAGTTTACAAATAGTGACAAAGACAGTCACAGCACAGTCATAGCCAGAGAGCTCACGCATTCTTCCTAAATGCACTGCATATGTGGCAAATGGTGGCAAATAGTGGCAAATGTCGATAAATTAAATACACTGTCGGCTGAAAATAGAGGCGCTTCTGATTCACAACAAACAAAAATATTAAGTATTTTCTTCTGTTTCTCTTGTTTTTAGTTTTATTGGACTTTATTTGAATAAAAATCATATTTTTTACGCTAAACATAAAGATCTCAAACTAACAACTCTTTCAAAAAGAGCTATAAATTATTTGTCAACGCAATGAAATAAATGATCTTGACTTTCATTAGCAATATTAATTGAAGTTGTTCATTCGTATATGCATTACCTTGGATAAGGTTTTGTTATAGTTTTTTTTTATTGCTTTTTCAACAGTAAAACAATTTGATTTGAGCTCTCAATTTATGGAAACTTTAATAATCTTAATATTCATTCTGAGCGGTAATTGCATTGAAGAGTAACTCAACTTTGAATTTTACAAATAAATACAAAAAATCTTATATTTTGAAAAAAATGTCGAGAATGTGATGAAATCGATTGAATAAATCAATTGACATAATATTAATGGGATTTCTGTTTAAAAATGTGTGAAGTCATCCAAAAACAGATTACACTCCAAATCGTTTATTCTGAGGGAATACACGACACAAGAAGAGGACAGGTTGTCGTTTGGGAGGTTCGCTACCAAAAACTCAGGTGAATGGCATTAAAAATTGCCGACCAATTAACGATTAGTGGCACTGTTGGCACGTATGACACCTGTTGTCAAAATGCAAATCACAATACCGTAGATATGGTTCGACATTAGGTTATGAAACGATTATAATTCATAAGACATGTCTTTGTAGTCAGTCATACGAAACACCGAATCCGCGTGTTTTCTGACACAACAAAAACAATTTGAAAACTCATTGCTCTCCACTCCAAGAGTTAATTCATCAAAAGCTATGGTTTTTTGGTTCAGTATATTATCGACGGAGTCGTTAAGTCTTTAAAGACCTGTAGACCAGAATTATTTAAGGCTATATTCTTCAACTTTGACCTCACATCTGACACAACACAACATTAACGGAACGATAACAGCTTTCGAGCGCAGGTTTTCCTATTATTTATCAAATCTCTTGAAATTTGAGAACAATTTTCGGGGAAAACATTTGAAATCAATAAAAAATACACTAAAAAAGTGGTTAACAATAACTTATTGTCAATGAGTTTTCTGAAGGTATTGAATGCAGTGGAAGTGTTGCCACTATTTCTTGTATTGTCAGTATTGCCAAGATCATTTGTAGTGAATTAAATTTTGGCCACGAATTGTGACATTTAATGACTTACCCGAACAGATATGAGGATATGTTTGACAATTATTGGTGTAAGTCATGGAAAACCATTTGAAATATTTTCAGAGTGTAATCATAATTGAAGTTTGGGTCACACAAAGTGGTGTCTAATCAGTCGACTGTCTTTTCTTTCGGTGCGTTTGCATAAAAATTATTATTAAGTTTGTTAAGAGTCGGCACCGGCTTATCGATGCACGAAATGACGAGACATTACAACATTGTCTTTACGAGACTCACATTTATATCCGATATAAATATGTTTTTGAAGTCAAGTGTCACTAATGTATAGACAGGAATGGGCTCTAATTTTGTTAACTTTTAAGTGGAAACAAAAAGTATTCACTTTTACGGCAAAACATCAGTCATTGTCTGACTTCGAGTGTAGTCTCTCTTCACAACAATTCAATTATTAGAGACTCAATGCATACGATTGTCGAACAATTCCTGTCCACAATGTCAGGGATGTGCAAGAGTTTTACCAATGAATCAGTTCAATTCACAGTTAAAAATTGACAAATCTATTATCCTGTAACAATTAACTTGGACATCTCTGTCGCTCATCTTTAGTTAATGCAATTATTAATTATGTTACGAATCATTTGGTGTATGACAACAACCGATATGTGAAATGCAATTAAAATAATTATTAACTTAACTCATAATTGCATTTAACGCTCAACCATATTGTGAATCAGTGATGGACTCAATCTTAATGTTAAAAACATGTCTGTTGTAGTCATACACCAAATATTTGTGATAATGTTTTGTTGACTCAGAATAGAAAAACTCAGAAAAAAGTTAACTCTTATGTTATGAATAGTGTTTGTGTCAGAGAGTCTTCACAGTCATTACCCGATCAGTCATTTTGTGACAATTAAGAGGTTAAGACACAAAACTCTTTCCAATGATTTAATTATTCCAATGAATGGATTTGAGGCCAAAAGAATTGAGTTTGAAAAATGAATATCAAGAATATATATGGAATGTATGAATGTTGAAATTATCTTTCAAACTTATATTTGAAGAATGAAACTGATTAATGACTAGATGTCAAATGTCAACTCTGTTAGATCAGGGTTAGAATGAGAGTATTTAGATAACCAGAAGTTCAATATTGAAGGGAGAGATAGAAAGAGGGAGCGACTCATTGAACCGAAAAAAGAGGTTAAATAAAAAGGCGAAGAATTTTGTTGGTTTTGATACTGTTTTATAGAAATTCACGTCTTCTCCACGTCTTAAACATTTATCAGAAGAGCATATCCGAGAAAACACTCATTCATTGCGATGTCATTTTCGGTCAAACAATATATATTTTTTGCCGGCTGTCGGTGCTGTCAGTATCACAACTTTTAAACAATTTAACAAAACGATAGGGAAAACGCTTCACAAGTTTAGACTTACTCTCAAAGAATATATTATTTTATTTATTCTCTACAATAGTATTTCTCTTTCAGTTATTTTTAAAATAGAGTCCAATCGTTATTTTGATTTCGTTTTGTTTCAAACAATTCTCCTCTCAATCCCTTTCAAAGAGAGAGTAAAGAGAGCAAAGAGAGAAGGAGAGGGAGAGAGAGAAAGAGAGTCACTAGTTTCCTGGCATCACAAGCTCTCTACAATAGTAGACACTATAGTAGACATAGCACATAGTGGTGTGGCTTACCGCTGCTGGAAAAAGGACTGGCAAGACTGTAATCTCTCTCTCTCTCTCTCTCTCTCTCTCTCTCTCCCTCTCCCTCTCCCTCTCCCTCTCCTCTCTCTCTCTCTCCACAGAAGCTTTGGTTCTCACAAAGCGCTCGACTATATTGTGTGTGTGTTTGAGTCGAGATAACCGTAAAACCATTATTATATTGAGGATCGCAAATATAGTTCTTCTCTTTTTCCTCTGAAAAACATTGAGAGTGGCATCACTGGTACTATTCCCTGCTGTGCTTATCGGTCTCCCCTCTCGACTATACCGATGAGTCATACTATAATATGGCGAGAGATGAATGCGATCATCTCATATATAATATGAAATAGTTTTTGATTGTCGCGTTCAGTGTAAAGCCGGTTAAGCCGTAGTCTCTAAGAATTCTATGCCTTCACTAAATTTTTGGAGTAAAGCAATAGCTGTAGGAAGTCTTCAATAGTAAACAAACCAAAGAATTGGAGAGAGAGAGAGAGAGAGAGAGAGAGACCAAAAGAATTGAAGCACATAATAGTTTGAACTAGTTCCAATAGTTCCATACAAAATAATATTTGCATTTTTTCAAAAACCGAGAATATGCTTATTGTTGTATTGAATTTTCACCTCAAAGAATGAATCTGGTGTTTGTTGGCCCACCATTCGCCCCGTCGTATGACCTTTTCGGTGACTGTAGCCAACAAAAGAGGATTCGTTTCTTCTTTGAGATCAAAATTTATTATTTTGATAGTCGAGAGAGAAGTGATGTTTCGCTCATCTCATTGAATGTCAATTTGCGAATCTATTATTATATGAGTCCCTAATATAAAGGTGTATTTCCTTCTTTTGAAGAGGAGCCGACTCTTTTACAGCCCTCTCACGCTATCTCTTCGTTCCTCCGAATCATAAATTAGTAAAACATTGGCTAACATTACATTCAATTCAATTATTTTCTGACAAAAAATAACTCAAATTATAAGAAATCTTATTATTATTAATGCGATTCTTATTGAAGACATTGAAAGCAAGTGGAGTACGTCAGCCATCGGTCGAAGTGATTGTCCTTTTAATGTGAAATCGAGTGACAGATATTGTGTGTAATGTATGTGCGATCTCTGTGTCTATGAATACATATTATAATAATTACAGCGATATCTGTGATATGGCTCAATGTGTCTGACAATGAGAGGGAGTATCGCTCTTGTGCTGTGCCATCGCATGAGCGGTCAGCCGAATCAGTCAACTATGACATCTGAAAACACTATGAATCGGATCCCATCATAAAAACTATGAGCACAGCGTTTAGAGGTTATTGTGAGCGATGCGAAGCAGTCTCTGCTACCCGTCCTCTCTCTCTCACACTGCCTGCACTCCACAATGACAGCAAAGTTGCAGTGATTTTGGAAAAATCATATAATTCTATGACTTTTACTGAATAATTGCCGTAAAAACCAGTTTTCTTCGCACAAAACAACAGTCAACTGGTTTTCGGTCAATCAGTAATGAATTTGGTTTTAAAAATCAGAGACCAATAAAATCACTTAATCTCGAAACCAATTCAATATTAATGTCGAAATTGAAGACAAATTTCTTTTAATTAGATTTTTGTTTGTATTCAAGGGTTTAGTTGTTTGGGGAAAATACTTAACATTTTGTTTGTCGACCGAAAAAAGAGTCAAAACCGAAAACTATTTTGAAAGGCAATCACAAACCATAGCCTTATTAAGTCATATCACAAACTCTGTCATAAAATTACTTTCTTTTGTCGAAAGACATAACCAGTAAACCATTTGGTGCACCAAAACTAAAAACCAGTCAAAAAACGACTAAACAATGCAAAATAGACGATCAAAACGATAAGAAAGTCGAACAGAAAATGACATTTAAGTCTATTCACAGCTAATCATCTCCTCCGCACAAATATTTAACCCAGAGTGAACTAGGTGAATCATAGGAAATCCTGACAGAAACTTCTCATTACTTATTCATAACTAAACTAAATATTGAGAAATCAGTTCTTATTGTTATTCAAAAAGATATGAAGTCTTTTATTATTGAATTTTCACACAAAAAGTGAGCAAAACTCGAGTTTCCAGAAGAAAATGGAAATTCATTTGAAATGAAAAGACTTGAGTAAAAAAAATGTTGAAATGATTTCATAAAAATTTTTTCATATGTGAGAAAAATTTTGACACAAGAATTACTTTAATATATTTGCTTTTGGCATCAAAATTGGTTTGAATTTTGATCGAATAATACCTCAATTCTGGCCAATGATTGAATTCTGGATCCATTTTCCACAAAAAGATTTTCTCTGACATAAGAGGAATAAGAATAGAAAAAATGATCTGAAAATTCAAATGACTCGTAACTAAAAGATTATTTTGACCTCAAATGAACTGATATTAAGACATTTGAAATAATGGATTCAATTATTTTTGATTTCGAGAATTGGATTTTTAAGAAGAATAAGAAAAGCATTGATTTTCTCATTCAATCAATTTATTAGAAGTTTTTGGAAAAGATTTCAAAAGTTTTGTCGAAAAAATTTTAGCCTCGAATCAAATTTCATTTATTATTAGGTGAAACAATGTGACAGAAATTTAAATAAATGATCATTAAGTGGAAGATGACGTGAAAAACAATTTTTTTTAAAAAAAAGTACCACTCCTCTTTTTAAACTTTAGATACATTTTTGGCATTTTTTGACCGAAAAAAAGTTCATTTTTTCAAAAATAAAAGTTTCCTAAAAAGAGAGCGTTTTCTGAGTTAATAATTTTCTCCAACTTTTTCTTCTCCAATACCTCGAGAGCACTGCACAAGACAACGGCACTCACAGCTAATCCCTTAGCATTGATGCCACGCCTAATGTGTATAATATTTTCAGAGCAAAAGTTTTTAATTACAGGTTATGTTAGCTTTTAATTTCTGTTCGCGTTTTATGTATTTTTTGCATTCAAACACAAATTGTAGAGTTTTAAGGGAAAAATATATGTTTGGCCATACGCTGCCTGTCCTCTCTCTGCCTGTGTTGAGCGTTGAATAAACAGGAGAGCTCTGAATGAGTGCGAAAAGTGAACTCTCGGTCTTCTAAGCAATCGGTTGACGAGAAGTATATTATTAGCGAAAAAGTAATTCTGAAAAAGAGATTCACATCTTCTTTGTTACGTCAATGAATGATATATTACTCGAACAGAATATACCAACGCTTTAATTATCAATGAAAACGAACCATTAAAATACATTGAATACTCTTTCGGCTTTAATATCTATTTACCAAGATAATTAGTATTTTTAAAAAATTCTTCAAAACTTCATATCTATCTCTTCCCCCAACGCGTTGAGGAAAACGTCTATTCATTTATTTTTATTAATTTTCGCAACACTTTTGTCGGCAAATCAATAAATGAATTGTAATTATTGTTTGCCAGAAGATAGACATAATTGAACATTAAACTGATTGAATACCCTATTGGTTTAAATGTGCAAGGTCAAATCCGGTTTGGAATTGCTTGTTTATCGGTTGAATTTGTTGAATGTTTATAGAAGAAAGACATATGACCATGTTGAAATGTAAAGAATTTGATACTTTAACGATTTATCGTCAAACTTGGGAAGCAGTAGTCAAAACATTTTCAGGTTTTCAGTCAAAACTAATTGGAATTACTGACAATTGTTATAACTGTGAGTTTCATATGAGAAAAGAGAAGCAAAAAAAATCTTAATATTAATACAGAATTTATTAATATATTTGCGAATGTATTGGATATTAAAATTTTTCATCAAATTATTTCTTTATTATTAAAAATATATTTTCTGAGCGAAAGCCAGTGTTTAGAAGAGTATAAATAGTATTGTAGCCAAAAGTTTTCAATATAAGGCCAACTCATAGTGAGTGCCGGTGTAGATGAGAGCAGTGCATCAAAGCGTCAATACTATGCATACATCTGCTGCACAGTTCGCCTCAAAATTCTATATTGAATTTTTCGCTTACACTCACTCTATGTATGCCTCGATTTTCATAATATTAGTTATTTAAACGAATGTAATTACACTTAACACACACTTCTCTCTCTCTCTCTCTCTCTCTCTCTTTCTCTCTCTCTCTCTCTCTCTCTCTCTCCCTCCCTCCCAACGAGAGTAAGATTTTTAATCTGAATATAACTCATTTCATATTCAGGAAAATCTTTTTTGCATAAATGAATTCCTAGAGAAGCCTTTCCTCAAAATTCTTTATTAAAAAAGTGTGAAATCAATTACATTGAGAGTATCCCAGACTAGATTGATCATGCTCTCAAATTGAGTAAGAATATTGGGTATCACAAATCAAATGGACAGCACAACACACAGACGATGCAATTAAATTTCAGTATATGACTGTCTGGTCGTCCTTTCAATGGCTAATAAAACATAATTTCCCCAAAAAGTCGTTCAATATTTGAAAGCAATAATAACTGAACGAAAGTTTTTCAAAAGAAATTTTTTGATTGAAAAAGTAATTTCCGTAAAATAGGAACAACTGTTTCCGCTCTAAAACTTTGAGAGCAATATTTGTTTGCATCTCTACTTTATTGAACTATCGATGTCTTGATAAAAACCAATAATCAGGGCAATAATCAGGGCAATGATTCCGGCAATAAATATCAATAGATATTTGAGTTTAATTGCACTGAAACTGAAATATCTATAATTCAAGTGAAGTCAACTCCTCAGTGAAATGTCCAAACGTCTAATTGATATGATTTTCAATTAAGTTAAACAATTTTTGGCAAAATTCTTGTATTTTGGATGGTTTTTAAGGGAAAGTCAAGGAAGGGGTCATACCATTAGTCAAAAAGAATTTATTATTGGAGCGAATCATCAAATTATCAAAATATCTCTCTTTTCGCAAAACATATACAACACTGAGAGTAATGATATTCAAGAGTCAGTTAAGAGCATCAGTTATTCCAGTTTTACATTACAGTCAGGGGATATGCCTTCCAAATGAATGATTATGCTGAGCGCTGATTAGAGTTAAATTTTAATGTATTTTACGATTACTTTTGCGCTAAAAGTTGTAAATGTTTTCAAAATATTTTTAGTTTCAAAAACAAGAGAGAGAGAGAGAGAGAGAGAGAGAGAGAGAGAGAGAGAGAGAGAGAGAGAGAGAGAGAGAGCCATATTTCGATTAAAGTTAAGTGATTTGCTCCGATTTAGACAAAACTGTTGGCAATCCTTTCTCTATCATAAATGATTGACGATTGTGTCATCGATTACTTAATAGCCATTTGTCATTACATAACATTTTCTGTGTATAGTTTTGTGAGTGAAAAGCATAAGCTCTATATTTTTCTGTCTTCAACCCATTGCCAACTTTTAACACATTAGCATGAGAGCTATGAGAGCTACAAGAGCATGCTAGATTATATTATATGCCGTTAGGATTATTCAATGGTTTCTGTTTGTTCTCCAACACTGAAAAACACACAACTCTTTCCCTCAAGTGTTTCGGTGTTTCTGAAGGTTTCAACAAAACTGAAGAGTGATCTGAAAATTTTGTTTCTCTCCAATCGATGCCAATTCGTGACAAAATCGATGATTAATATCAATAATGTTTGGAATAAATTATATTTGAATCGAGTGTTTGAAACAAATATTTTGTTTCTGATTAATCCATTTCTTGAAATATAAAAAATAATTGAATCTATTATTTCAAATGTCTTCAAATGTCTTAATATTAGTTCATTTGAGTTCAAAATAATTTTTTATTTTGATTTGATTTGGATTTGAATGATTTGATTCAAATATTTGGTTCGTTTCTGTTGAGTACTTTACACTAAATTATTGATAGATTTGTTTTTTTTTCATCAGAAGAAGTCTTTGTTAACAACAAAAATGTTTTGAAGTGTTGGAGATTTGTGTCCAATAGTAACGATTGAAATGCTGTAAATCAAACATCGATTGTAATATAATTCATATAATTTATAAAAACAGAAGCGATAGTCACTCTTTGATAGGAGTTGAGGCAAACCTATCAAAAAGGGCTATACTTATTGGGGATAAAACTGGTATTAATATGAATGTAAAATAAGCGAAAATCATATATCATTAGAAGAATAACTGATCCGACAGCAGAAGAGTGAGGAAAGAGTCTGCGATACGCGATATCATAGACTCGATTAAAAGCGGTGGAGAGTTGTGCAGAGATTTTGATCAATTCAATGGACAATACATCTGGTTTTATGGCATGCATGACATAAGCCCTGGAAATCACAGCACATTTCCATTTGCCAGTTGAGCCCCTATTCAAAAAAATTTCTATAACATAAAGAATAGAGAAGTTCTGCTTATTTTGCTCTAAACTCTGCTATTCTCTATTTCTCTCATAAACTAAGCTCAGTCTCTCTCTCTTTCTCATAGAGCTATTCTTTATTCTGTTCTCTCTCTTTCATAATATATATATTGTGTTTAATTTTGATGGCAATTCATGCGTACGGGTCGTGTACGCTATTATTAGAGGGATACCATATTCACCCAAAACTCACCAACCAATTGCTTGTTGTGTGTGCGCTGTTAACCTAACTCTGCTTTACAATACACTAACTGTGCCTATCATTAGTGTGTTTTTCGCTAAGAGATTTGCTCCTCAACGGATAGCACAGGGATCTCAACGGAAAGGAAAGGCAGACATTTTTAAGTCACAAAATACAGATATTATACGCGTTTTATACAATTTAATGAGAGCTATGTTTTATAATTTATTGTGTTTTTCGTCTGTCTTTAAGTTTGAAACAAAAATTATATCTCATTTTTGAGGCGAAAAAATGATTACTCAAACTCTTGTGTCCATTAAATGTCTGCTAAAAAGTCTCTTCCAGTTGTTATAAACTGATGGCAATTGAAAAGAGAATTCAATTACAACTCTCGCCGTTAATATGTTCAACAATTTTGGTGGAAATATATCTTAAAATTTTTGTTAT
This sequence comes from Tectocepheus velatus, assembly GCA_034700625.1. Taxonomy (NCBI): domain Eukaryota; kingdom Metazoa; phylum Arthropoda; class Arachnida; order Sarcoptiformes; family Tectocepheidae; genus Tectocepheus; species Tectocepheus velatus. The sequence goes on along the minus strand of JAQIXV010000032.1, from coordinate 78,823 downwards.
AACTTATAATTTATCCGATCTATCAATTGATTTAAATCAAGTGCTACTGGAAAAAGGTGTGTCCCTTGGATTTCATTCACTCAAATAAATCTAATGGATAACAATTTGATAGTTTTTCTTCTTTTGAATGAAAAAAAATAAAATAAAAATAAAGGAATAAATCGATAGTTTTCTGGCAAAACGTATTTAATTATGAAGGATAACTCATTATCTGAGCTAGCTAATAATTCATTATTGATTATATCTAATCAATCGCTTTGTCTTTTAATTGCTGTAAATAATAAATTTAGAGCCAAAAGTATCCTTCATATGACTCGTTATTAATAATTTTCTTGAAAATAGTCTCTCTTTAAGAGTAAACAAAAATAAGAAAAAACATTATTCTGTTCTCTAATACTGTAATACTTTATGCAGAGCTGACGGCAATATTCCAGAGCTGTTGGAAAATATGGGGTTATTATTTGAAAAGAGTGGATAAAACCAAACTTTTCTTAAGAAAAAAGATGAAAAATATTTCAAAAGTTGATTAATTATTATCAAGTATTAAACACAACGAAAAGAGCCCTAAAGTATCGAAATAAAAAAAATTTGATTCAAAATTCAAAATTATGTTAAAACCGAAGAATATTATAATTATTGTTATTATAGACGAAAAACCATAAAAATTATTGGTCTCATAGTTTTTGACGGATTCACGAAATTCGTGATTTCTTAGCACTGATTTTGTTAATAATCTTGGTATTGGTATACCAGAGCCTAGTTAAATGTCTTTCGGGTATTTTAAAAATTCCTCTTCCAATAAGAGAGGGGTCACAAAGTAGGTCGCAATCGATACCACTATTGGATAACCAAAAGACTGGAAAACCTCCGATTGATATATATTTTTGCTGCGAACTGTGATCAATAAAATCCATACCAAGATTGAAATTCATGGCATTTAAAAATGATCAGTCATGTGTTGTCTCGACTCAAACAAAAGTATTGATCTTGGCTGTCTCTATGCTCTATCACAGTTTTGCATATTTAATGTTTTAAGTGATGAGACGTTCAGTAATCCCATACTTTTATCGATAATACGATATTCGTGTGGATATGGATAGGAAATGGTAGCCGTTTTCGTGCGAATACGTGTTATTATATAATTATTATTGAGGTTTAGGTATAACTCTTACCTCAGAAAACAAACTCTTATTTATTGAGTTCGCTATAAATTTAAAGTCACTTCTGAGTGAACACAGAGTTATGTATTTTAGACGCTTTTAAGCAGAAATTGAGTAATTATTGGAATAATATTTTTGTTTAATGTATTACTTGTTTTTTATTTTTGAAGAAAAATTACTTTTTTAGCGAATAATTCGAGTTTGAAGTGATTTTCAAGTTTTTAAACGAAAAATATTAAAATCAAAACAAAAAACCGCAGAAAAGATTTCAAAGCCAATGAAAAATCAAATGATTTGTTTTTTTCATAAACTAATGGTTAAAATACAAGTTTCTTAAGACTTACTCATATTTTCTCCAAACTTGAAGTCCATAGACGGCAAACACAACAGACACACAAACAAAGGAAAAATAGTCTATACTTTTCTCTCGGATATAATAAGCCTTTCCTTTTTGAATATGAATTAAAATATGATTTGAATAAAGAAAAAGAGTTTTTAACGAAAAAATAAATATCTTTTTGTAATTCTCCGAAACAATTGAATAAAAGTATGTTTTTTGTCTTTGACTGAAACCTTATTATTCAAAATACTATTTCTTTTCCACTCTTTTTATACACGAATAGTATATTTGGGGAAAAAAGAGTCGAAACTATTGCTGAAAACTTTTTCTAATAATAAAATATTGTGAATAAAATTGTTGTTTGAGTTGAGTTCAAACAAAGTGTTTTGTGTGTCAAACATAAGTACAGATCTCTTCGTATAACTTCTTTATTGTGTTTCTCTGGAGAAAAGACTCTGATCTCACGTCTAATATATAGACGTTATATAAGTATCGCGTTGTTTGCAATACAAGTGTTTATTTTGGACAGACATTTGGCCAAAGCCTAACCCAAGTGCGGCCAAAACGCATAAACACAGAGTGGAGTGAATATCGACTGAATTTCAATAAAAACTAATTCATTCGGTCTTTCCTTTTGAGTTAACCTTCGAGTGTATACTCAGAGCAGATGGAAATGCAAACAACAATTTGTTTGATAAGAAGTTAAACAAAATTTTTGAATTTTTTTTTCAAATATTTAATTCTTTTTCTGAGAAAAAGTCATTTATATCTACAATAATCTCTTCATATCTTTTGTTCATTAAATTTGATGACAAAAAAATCAATATTTAAATAATCTATTAATGAATGAATGAAAATGAAATCAATTGATAAGAAAAAAATTGTTTCTTCTATTTAAATGAAAAATGAAATGACAAACGATTTGTTCAAATAATTATTAATATATAAATACATTTACAATACTATTGAGTGGTTGTTGTGAACAATGAATTACAATCAATTTGCAATCAATAGGGTCTCCAAAGGGTTTCTGTTGTCGTATTCGTGGCATTAGTTGTGTTAGTGTTAGCACTGGTGGCACTTCCACTGATGCCGTTCTGCAACTGCCGTAAGGGCTGTGATGAATGATGCGCTGAGGAGTGAACAGTCCTCTCAAATATTGATGATCTACTGGTTGTTAGCTGTTGTTGTCTGTGATGTCTGTGCTGTCCATTACCGACACTAACATTATTAGTACGACTTCTGGCTCTATCACTATCACTATTACTTTCGTTGTTCTGTTCCGTGTCAGTGGATATACTGCACTCGTCGTTGCTATCGGTGTTCGTCTCATTTCGCGACACTTCCGACGCATTACTCAACAAATGTATAGATGACTGTGCCGTTGATGTCTGTCCTAATGTCGGCGCACCGGTTGGGCCCAATTGAGACGGATATAACTGCGGATAGAGTAACGACGGCGGCATAACCGGCGGTCCATTCATGTATGGGGTGGTCGTCGAGTTGGCGTAATAGGCGTGCGATGACAACAGCGCCGCCGCCGTATAGGAATGGCTCACAGACTGTGGCAGTAGAGACGCGGCCACCGCCGCCACGGCTGTGCTGTTTGTTGTACTGTTGAACGCAGAGCTGTTGGCTGTGGTGGCGATCACTTGACCACAGGTCAGCCCCTGACGGAGTTCACTCAAACGATCACAGAGTGCCAACTCCTGACTGAATCGCATCGAATCGACACTCGATTTGAGCGAAAGTGCTGTCCCTGTAGTCGATGTCGAGGACAAACTGTCGGTAGGACTCGAGGTTATAGTCAATTGCGAGCCATAGTTGGCTGTCGTGGGGTTTGTCCGCTCTGTTTGTCAGACATTCAATATATTAGAGATTTGATAGCAATTAATAAAAGGATTAAATCTGTTATTAAATATAGAAATCGTCTGAAAACTGGTTCTCATAATAAATATTTGTTTGAGAAATGACTGACTCTTTTGGTTTGAAAATCGATCAAAATTTCGCTCAAATCTCTGCCACTAATGTATGGATTGGTTGTGCAATAATGCATACCGTGATGTATAGGCGCACAGTTGTCCACATGACTATTGCTGGCGTTTGATACAGAGATCAGTGATGTGTCACCGATTGGATACGACACCGGCGGTGATGGAAAGCCAGATGTGGCCGTAAGGGCTGATGTGGCAGAAGCCAAGTAACTGCTGTAATATGGGTTCCAATCGCCAGCAGTACTCAAATGGAAGGGATTCCCGTCTATAATACAAAAGATTTAATCTTTTAATGCATTTTTCGCTTATATTTAATAAATAAATCCAAACTATAGTTTAGTTTAAACTATTTTCAAAATAAATTGCAATTAATATGTGATTAAAGATTATATACAAAAATATAACATTAATGAGAGGTCTGTCCTCCTTATGACTAGTGGATAGTGGATAGCATTTATTTATTTAGTGGTCATCTAATTTGAAGAGAGGATAATAAGCGAAGAAATACTAAACGACAAAAAGAAAAGTTGAACCAAAAGAAGCTAAATGTGAGTCTAAGATAAGACTCTGGTAAGAGTGAGAGGGAAGGGAAGGGAGAAAGAGAGTCAACGAGATTACCAAAGGCTATAAGCATTGGTTCATTAGTAGAAATACCAGAATTGGTGACTCTGTGGTAATAGTGGTGATGCCTTTGCGTAATATACCAGAACTATCACCGCTACTGCTCTCCAACTATCGACTGACACTATATATGCTTTTCCGCAATTAATGCTCAAAATGTTGTCTTTGTATTTGAAGACTCATTAAAAGTAAACCTTTTGTTGAGAATCGATTCAAAAACATTATATAAAATTCAGTCAAACAATCGTTTATTCGATTCAATGGTATAAAAGTTTCGCTACTTTTCGTCCAATTACTCAAACATAATGTTAGGTAAATATTTTAGACTGTTTTTCCACTACTGAGTTATCTGCGTGTAAGCATGGTCATTTCAATTATAATTTATGAGTCAATACATTCAATTATTAATAATAATCTCTCAAATTAACGATAAAATCGAGAAATAGATTAGTTTTTGTTTCATTTTGAATCAATAGTTACTATTTTAGGTTAAAAGGTAACGAATATAACCTTGATCAAATCGTAATTCTCAATTAATTGGATGAAATATTGGTTAGAACTTGGTTTGAAGATATGTGATCTTGGTCTTGTCTCAAATCTTTTTTTCAATCAATGAACAAAACAAAGAGATATCCCTAAAAGTCATGGATTGAAAGTCAAACTCAATTGTAAAGATAGAGCCCTTGTTATCGGTTTAATTGTTGAACTCATTGGTTGATAGTATGAGCCAACGGTCCACTGATTGACTAAAGAACGGCTCAAATAATAGTAATAAGACTTTTAGAAGAGAAGTGCATTTAGAGGCGATGGCAGCGGTCATCCGCAAAGAAGTGCTTCACTGGTATCTCATTCCTCTAAATAAGTTACGAATGCATTTCATGTCATTAGACTTAGTCTTTGTCTTTAGAAACAGAACTCAATTTATATCCAATTTTTTTTCCTTCTCTCGAAATATAAACCTTTTTTCGGTTTAACAATAGTCTAATCAAAAGCACAAAAAAACTGTTTTTGTTTTTGTCTTTCGAGTCAATTCTCTCAACGAATAAAATATAATTTATTTTTTATTTTGTTTGGTGTGAATCACATATAAATGTTATCTCTTTTATACTGAAAATATCCGTTTAATGGTCGCATAAAACGAGAAAAATATATTTCAAATATTATTCAAAAGGCACAACAAATTGCTGCTTGTTATACATCATTTGGCTCCTAATCATTTTTCTGTTGTTTTTAATCTATGATATATTGAGCTCCCAGTCGTTTATGAGTGTATATTATTGTATCGCTTACTGACAGTTCGTATGCTTCCCATTTCACAATCATTTTTTCATTACCGATCAAAATAACTTCAATGGGAAAGACTGTTGTGTTTTGTCAGACTTTTTCAGTTATTTTTATCATTGAATTCAATAAAAAATTATTATTTTATTCATATTTAATGAATTTGTTGTTTATTTTAAATATTATTCTTATTATAAAATAAATCAAAACTAAATCTAATTTACGATTGAATTAATTCTGACCTGGTGTGGGATGTCCTGGAAATCTCCTTGGTAGTTCGGCGGCTACAGCCGCGGCCGCGTGTAGTGCCCACTGTTCGGCTTGACTTTTAGCAGCCAATCGCCATTCGGCGGCACAGGGCAGTGGTGGCAGTGGACAGCCTCTCGCATCCATGAAAGGTCGCTGATTGTGATGACCGAAAGCCGAGGCAAAGGCTCGTAACTGTTGCTGTGGTCCCGGGAATGGCCAACAGGGGGTCATCATATCTGTTGGTGTCATTTGTTAGATATGTATTCAATAGATTCGTTCAAAAATGACTGTCATTTTTGAGTTACTCAACTGGTTTTACTTCGGGGCTCTCGGGGGCCGTCGACCGTCACTTTGATTGCTTTGCCATAAACACCAACTTGTGGTGGATTTGTGCTCAACGTTATGGTCAACGAAAAACTCTTCCCTTTAAGTCAAAACATAATAATCAGTCAATAGATGAATAATTCTTCAAAATCATTGGTAAATAACTAATTGAAAAATGCCTGGTTACTTTTAACTATGTCATTTTAATAAATTTTTTGATCGAAATTTTAATTAAGTTTATTGTGAATCCTATCGATTGTTAACTAAAAGTCAGGAATTTTCCCAAAATTGTGTTTTTTTTAGTAATAATACGATTTTCGCAAACATTTTATGCAAATGTTTTCCACTGAATGACTAAAACGGATCACCGATTGAAAGGATATCTTAAACCGATCTTTCATTCATTCAAATCTTTTTTCTCTTTGAGAGGAACAGCACTCCGATGAAGGCTTGGCTCCAGACATTAGAACCGATCCGTTTAGTGTTTTGAATGCATCGATGAATTCAAACCACTTTTCATAAACAAAACCGAACTATCATTTCATTCAAGTTTTGAGAAAGTTATGGCTGAGTTATGTCTGGGCTTTAGTGGGCCTATCAGTGGCTATTCACTGCCTCTGCATTCTCTTTAATAATCTCATGTCTAGAGTCTGTCCACAAATTAATATAAGATATTAATGAGAAAAATGTTTTTGAATTTTAAATAAAAACTAAAATTAAATTCATTCGTATTTCAAATGAACTTTTTTTTCTTCAAGAAATTGATTTTGAATTAAATTTAAAAATCTATGAATTGATTTGTTATATAATTTTTAATTAGTTTTCGAGTCCTACCTCTTCCCGATCTGCCGACAAATCTGAGATCATTGAACTTGGCCACCTGGTTCTTCATGATGGCCGAGGCGTTACGGAGTTCTCCGCACCAGTTCTCGTCATTCCCGGCCTTAATGGTGACAATCGTTCCGTCGGTCACTTCTCCCAACGCAACCACTTTGAAGGCGACGGGAAGTGTCTTATTTGAGCGCCAGTGAGTCGGAAGAGCCGAACAAATGATGTTTGGGCTACCGGTGCGCATAAGTTCACCAGGGTGCTCATTCATCACCTCATTTAGGAGGCGTTCGCCGGGAAACAGAAATTCAGTCATTTTTTGGTCGAATCACTGATTAATAGTCGAAACCAATCAATGATTTGTCGGAAAGTGAATCACAAAAACATTTTAATCTTTGGGACAAACACTCAATAAAAACACTTTTCTTTCACTTCGTTTTTCTGCTGTCAAACAGTTTGTTAAGAAAAACACAATAAAAATGCAATGGATTTGTGCACTGGATTTGAGTGGTGTCTGAGTGGAGCAGTGCCTCTGTCTGTGTCTGTGTCTGTCAGTCTGCGTGTGTGAGCACTGCCACTATGAATGAGCACTGGTTTGAGAGTTGGTTCGGCACTCATTCAACAGCACATTCAGTGCAACAACCAATGCCTGTGCCTCTGTTCGGGCAGATCGCACAACCACTCAATAGCACTGACACCCTCTGCTGACGAGAATTCCATCAATCAATGAAAGGAAGACCACTTCCATCAGATCTAGATAATCTAACTTGGTAACTTTTGATCAATATATCAATGAAAACAAATCTAGTATATAGAAATAATTTAAATGATCCTGTATTTGATGTTTGAGTAAGTTATTCAGTGTTGGTATTAATTATTCAGAGCATGATCTTTGAGAAGTGAAAGTAACTGCAAATTGCAATGTTTTGCCGGAATCTGCTGTCAATCATCAGTTTATAGCTATGTTTGAGATTATACTCTCAAAAGGGATAATGTTTTTCAGCAAAATATTAGACGAGTTTCGAGGGATTCAAACGAAATGCAAATCAAGAGTTGAGTTCATTAAAAACTATTTCAAAACGAAGTGACAGCACATCATAACTAATGCACTGTTTTGAACCGATTCTCACTAATTAGACGTCTGAATAATATTTGCATTTTTTTAGACAATAATTAAGAATTAAAATTCTGATCATTAATGAACTGGATATTTGAAAATTAAGCAAAACTTTAATTTTTCTTCGTTTCAAACTTTGAACAAAAATCCGTTTCAATTAGTGTTTGGACTGAAAAGAGAAATTCAATCAATTTATTAGAGTTATTGTCATTTGATGTGAATTAATATATTTTTTTTATTCATTATTCACTATTAGATGCGAACTATAAGTATTGCCAAAAGAAAAGTCGAATCCAATATTAGAGGACTTGTGTTCACACGTCGTTTACAAATTGACAATTCATTTATTTTCTCTCTTTTTTCCCTCTCTTTGCTCTCCGGGCAGAATATAGTCGGAGATGACATTTGAGTATTAGATTGTGAACTGAAAGATACCAGTTCTGACTCTCACTTAAAATGAGATATTCTCAAAGTTAAGCTGATTTTTAGATTTTCTCATTTATTACATTCACTCCTGACTTCGAGCCTTCTTTTGAACATAGTATCACTTTTCCTGAGCTCTGACTGTTTTTTGTTTTGTTTTGTTTTATTGTGTAATAGAGAAGCTCTTACTCCTGATCTATATATATTTGATCGGACACAACTTGGATTTTCATCGAAAAATAAAATAATTCAATTTAAAAGTTTATTAGAAAAGCGAAAAACAAATTTCATTTCAATTTATTTTTGAGTCAACTCTAAGACTAATCTATAATAAATTGGTTTATATTTTGAAGAAATTTTTATTAAAGTTTAACGAATTTGCACTTAAATTATATAAACATCTCTTCTTTCGTCTGTTATTTCTATCGATAATAAATAAATTATTCAAAAGCTTTGAAACGAATGAATGGATGAAATTATTCCAACGAAATATCGATAACTATTTCGTAGTTTTTGGACTTTAAAACCATTTTAGATGTAAAACAATTTTGAAATACATCAGAAAATTCATTTGAATTTGAAATTGAATTCAGAATTTTTTTTTGGAAAATAAGTGTATATTCGAGGGATTTCTGGTTTTGAAGTTTCCCTACTTGTGGTCAACTGATTCCGATTCAAATACAAAAATGGTTTTATATTAGAAGACGAAGAAATAAGAGGAATAAATAAATGCAAAACAACTGTCCAATCGATATATAGTTAATATTGAGTGGAATTATTTGCACAGAATTTTGTGTTATATTTTGTGTTATATTCTGTGTTCCCAGAAATTGAGTCTAATCTTGAGCTCAACTGAATTTATACACAAATATATTCACTATAATCTCATTTGGTCTCCAAAAATGACTTTACATTCGCTACAATTGATTTGTATATCAAGTATTGGACGCGAAATATATTTATCAATGGATAAAAAATAAGAAGAAATACAGATAAAGAAGGGTCTGGTGGTAGAGATTCACTCACTCTATTGAGTGGAGCACTGGTCGTAAGCATGAGTTGCATATATTGGATGTGAATAGCATTTGGATAAAGTACTGAACAGAACAGAAGGAGAGCACAACAGACAGCAAAAGGAACGTTATTTTGCTATTCGCTATTCGCTGGGGATTTATAAGAAGAGAAAGTATCGATACTTTGGCTCAAAACAGATTCCAATGCATTCAATGGTCAATGAGATCAGAAAAAGATTTACTTCTGGAATAAGTACTGTATTAAGACATGTATTGCCGGCTCACTATTCCGAAGGCTTTTAATATAGTATCCAATTTATTGAGACTTCATTCCACTATAATATTATATCAATACGACTGACCGTTCAGTCCTTCCCTTCGACTCAACGATAATCAAATATTTTTTTCATATTTTGTTAACTTTTGTGAAGTCCCGAGATTATAGAAATTCAATTGAAAGACTTACCTTGCTGAAAATGGTTTCACTTGGTATAAAAAGATTGAAATAAAATGGCTTCAAGTTATTTCTTATTCTAGGCACTTTTGAAATTCAATATTCAAATATGATTGAGCTTAATCAACTCAATTTCAATTAACTATATGAGCTGTTAGTGTAGGAGCCTTTGAGTCTATTTGAGTAATATATTGACTCTTGTTCAATTTGAAATTGAGATTTGTTTGGATGAGTTCGAAGTTTTTCTCATTAATCACGGGTTTTGCGAATCCATTGACAATGAGTTTATTTTTCGTTTCAGGAAATGTTGTCATCAAAAGTGATATCCCTTTGAAATGGAAAAATCCAGAGAAGGCTATGGTTTTCAATACGTATTGCGGCGCACCAGTAATGGATTGATATTACGTGACCAGGAATATAGTGAAGAGAGAGAGAGAGAGAGAGAGAGAGAGAGAGAGAGAGAGAGAGTCATAGTCATCATAACATTTCAATCACATAAAATAAACTTGTTAAGCTTTTGAATAATTATCGTCTTATTCATAAATGAATAATGAAAATATAATGAAAATGTTTAGAATAATTAGTATTAATTTGTGTGATCACCTTGATCATCACTCTTTTCAATAGTTTTTTATATAAAACGAAACGAAACAAAAAATAGCGAAACCGTACGACTGATAGACCAGTGCTAAAGGCAAAGCAGGACTGGAATCATAATGAGAATGGATGTCACACTTGGGGATTGTCGAATGAGTGTGTCTTATGTCTTACTAGTTTTTACTGGTATTCAGTCTTCGCCCATATGCTCGCCGATAAAGTTCTCTCTCTCTCTCTCTCTCTCTCTCTCTCTCTCTCTCTCTCTCTCTCTCTCTCTCTCTCTCTCTCTTCTCATTCCTGAATCCAATTGGGAAACCATTGATGCTATCGATGCCTGACATACATAACACATCTCTTTATGTTAGAGAATCAAAGAGCAGATGCACTCAAGTGTCCACTGAGATAGAGATGGAGTGCTATTTAAGTAAGTATAGGATTCAATGCATTCAAACCATACCTTTTCGATATACTGTCCATTCGTTTTGAGTTAAACCGATATATATTTTATGATTTGCTTTCATTTTTATTCTCCTGGAGTCCAGTCATTCAAATCAATATATATTTTTCATGAATTTATTCAATAATTTATTGGAAAACTGCATAAACTTTGAAATGAAAATCAATAGAAAATAATTTTGAAATACTTTACTCTTTTTTGCAGAAAAAAAGTTTTAAAATTAATGTGATTTCACTTTAAGTTTTGAAATAAGAGTCAAAAGTTTTGTCGATAAAAGTAATTATTGATCATTGGCTGAGTCGGTTGGAACACCATTAGTGGGGCCGGGATTTGTTCATAATTCAGTGGGTCTTCAAAACGCATTAAAAAGTTGTTAAAATTCATAACAAAAATAAAATTGAGTTAAAAACTCACGAATCGATTTCAAAGTTGTCGTAATCTTATGATTCATTTTATGATTATTTGTAGGCATTTCCGGCAATTGACTGAATATTACTTAAAAATATTTTCAAAAATCAAATAAAACATAAAATTAATTTGAAATAAGACTTACGTCTGGCGTCACATAAAGACAATCGATTGATTGCATGCAATAAAAAGAGCGACAATACGGTCACTACCACTGGTTTAGACATTCTTCGGGACAACAATATTAAGACAAAAAACCAATTAATTGTTTTGAAGACAAATATAAAAGTGAATTGTCTTTTGACTTCAAAAATGGTGTGAATTAATCTTTAATGAGATTCTTATCTATCATTGAGTCCTCTGTTTTTGTGGCCAAAAGTTTTTTGAGATCAAAAACGAATTGTCGATAGGATTGAGACCTTCTCTTCGAAGAACTGGTATTTTAGTTTCAATTTAACGATTGGGCGGACCTTTCAGTCACACTAAACGATAGACTAATTTAACAATAGATATGAAGAATATAATTAACTGTTATGTGATATACGAGTCGTATGAATGAGAGGGAACTCCACCCGAATTAAGGCAGTTATTCGTGTTATTCGCGTCTCTGAGAGTATTGTCTGTTGAAAAGCAATGATATTCCGATGACTTACTACTTGTCGGACAATACAATTGAAACGATGCGATCAATTGAGAGACTTACGAAACAATTGTATTCTTTATACAAATCTATTGTATATAAGAAAATCATAATAACAACAATTTGTTTGAGTAGTTCAGCGGTTGTACCAACTCTTGTGACTCAAACTGGAGGTCAAAATGTCAGTCAATTAGAGAATCAGAAATAAAATGAAAATAATTTAATAATTAATTTATTTTTCGTATATTCTTAGCATAATTCCAGAAAAACAATTATAGCTTAAAATTAAATTTGATTTTCAATAAAACAATTTTTCTGATAAAAAGTGGAATAAATAAAATTCGGTTTAAAAAAGGAAACGATTTTAGAAAAATTGAGACATTTTTTGAGGAAAAAGAGTCGAATGAAAATCAAATTATAATTAAAAATATATTTATAATAAATATAGCGCTTAAATAGAGACCCAATTTGTATTAAAAAAAGAAATTCATTTAAAATATCAGTCAATAAGTGTTTCTATTTTATGATTATTAACACAATCTGTCGTTTCATTTGAATTATCGTTAGTTTTGTTGTCATTAATGGTAATGTTCTTTAAATTCGAGAGCGAAGACAGTTTTGCGACTCCGGGGTATCGTTTTGTCGGCGTTGAGGAGACGCTGACTACCGTTTCATTGGCCTGACTGGCGCTGTCGTCCAGGGATTCCGTCTCATTAATTGTTTCGCTATTATAGTAATGATCCGATTCTATGCTCTTGGCGTCAATCACTTGCGAATCATAGAACGGATAATTACCGCCACTAATACCCATCCCTTGAATCAGTTCGTCGTCATTGGCTCCGACAGACTCCTCGTCATCTGTTTGTTCGTCCGGTGCGACGAAAACCACTTCTAAAACACATTTTCCGCTCTTTTTTCGTCAAAATTAATGACAATTGAGAGCCAAATGTGAGAAGACATACAATTAAGTCATTTAAATATTTATAGACTTAAAGAGAGAACAGGTATTAAACAAATGAGTGCTCTAACGATCATTTCTTATATATACAACATTGTAACTATTAAATAGAGACAGGTTCAATTCATTATCAAAAGCTTGAGCTCAGGTATTATTGGATATTAGTTGAAAATATTCCTTTTTTTAGATAATTTGAAGCCTTACCTGTTTTGACAGAATATACGCCGCGTCCGCGTGTTTTGCATCTCTCAAATCAATTGAGTTTACGCTCAGAATAGCATCGCCAACATATAGAGCACCGGTTCGGGCGGCGGCTGTGTTTGGATGGATTTGAGATATAATGATAGGCACTCCATGCTCTTTACCACCCTTTGGGACAACCATTCACTCATCACATGATTAATTGAAGGACAGAATAAATACATACAGTAATAGATATTCCTAAGCCTTCGTTGGGGTCCTTATCCACAGTAACGAAACGGAAGTCCCCAACGCCTTGTCTTTTCTTTAGATCAACGCTATTGTGTTGTGGAGGAGCGGGGAGTGGCTGTTGAGCGGGACAACTGGCTCTACAGGCCCTGATCACTGTCTTATGTCTGTGCAAATGTATTTCAGCCTCGAGTTGGCTCCAGAGTCGGTCGTGATCCGCATCCTTCACATCCCGTCCCAACAGTTGTATCTGTTGTATACGACCGGCCAGTTCTTTGTCCAAATACTTGGCCGCCAAACGGGAACCGAATAATTCGCTCTGGAGTTGGAGTGTCTGTCTTCGCAATAAAATGTTTTCTTTTCTGTTGTTTTCAATTAAAAAATAAAATTTGAATTCAATTCAAACAAAATTTTTTGGCTAATAATTCTCTCAATCGGATGATTACCTCAATTGATCGCATTCTTGATTCTTAACCTCCAATTGTCTCGACTTTTGTTTCAACAGTTCGTTACTATCGGAGACTGTTTTGGTCCTCAAAATGTCGAATGAATTCCTTTCGTTTGGCGAATAATTGGAGTAAAAACTGTTTACTGGTTTCATCTGTTCCTTAGCTTCCAGTTCAGTGTCTTTGCTATGATTTTGTTCATTAAATTTATTTAATGCTTTTGTTTCACACAATTCTTTACGCAATTCTTCAAATTCTTTCTATAATTTAATTAAAGAAAAAACAAATAAAGACTTCAATCAATTGGTTTCTCTTAAAATCTTTTGGCGCCGTTTGATATAAGAGAGACGTTGTGTCAAAAATCGGTCCCAAATGTCAATAATATTCTAATCATTGATTTAAACATAACTTTGAGTCTTAGATAAGCGGCAGAAGTGCTATCAAGGCGTCGAGTGTTTGAAATTATGTAGAAATTAGTGTTTTTTATTTGTTTAGTATAGAAATCATTGGAATTACTGTTGATTATTGAATCTCAAGAGTCATTAAATTGATTTTTTTTCTGAAACACTTATTATAGCCCAGAGTTCATTGTTTTTGAAGAGCACTCATAAAAAGATATAACTATTTATATAAAATGAAATAAAATTAATGTCAGATTAAAATGTTTTGATTGCAATTCAAATGACTTCTCTAATGAATTATTCAAATGTTTTGATAATATCTATAATTTTAATAACAATCGGTTTCACACAAACTTCAAATGTGTTTCGATCCCAACAAATAACCGGTATGTTTGACAAGTGGTCGTCCCTTTTCGACTAACAAACTCTAAAAATCCATTATTTTTGTTAAAATTATTTTTAATTTCATTTTCAAAGAGAGTAATATTCAATCGTCTCGTAATTCTGAGGACCAGAGCAATGCCCACACAATTCAAACTCAACCCTCTCTCTCATCCAAATCTTCGTATGATATTCTCGTTTCGATTGAGGAAAGGATTCGACTTTTGGAGGCCTACGACAACACATATAAGTTAACTCGAATTGACTTCACATTAGAACAGTTGTCCCAAAGAATGGTCGCCATTGAGTCCAAATTGTCGCGACTCGAGTTGTCTTTAGACTCAAAAATATCTAAATTGGAAGAAAAGGTGGTCTCCAATGATAGGAAAGGAGAGTTTAGGACAGAATCCCTAACCAGAAGAATAGAGAACCTAAACGATAGGCTCGACTTAAAGGTAATGCCATTGAATTGTAAGACAAATATAACTTAAATTCAGATACTATTCAAAAGTCGACACAAATTGAATCCATTTTCGAGACGAAAAACGAGAAGATATTCGAGAAATTGGATTCAATTGAAAGGAATATCCACTCGAAAAGTGAGGAAGTGTTGGAAAAGCTGATCAAATATGACGAACGGCAGGCAGTGTTTGAATCGCACGTAAAGTCACACATAATTAATATCGAAAACTTAGTGAAGCATTCATTGGACGCAAACACAAAGATCAAGGAAATAGTGAGCTATGACTTCGAGTCTGTCGACAAATTGCTCGAACAGTTCAAAGACTGCAAACAAACTCAAGTGTCTGCCATCAGCCGATTGTCGTCAATTGCCGACAAGTTTCAGGTTTGCAATGAATTTGCATTTATTTTCTTCTCAACTCATTTCACATTAATATTCAATCAATAAATCAAATCCAATATCGAAAGCAAATTAAGAGTTGCAGGTATTCCGAGTGAAAAATTAGTTGCCCGGAGTGTTCAGAACAAGTGTCAAATTAAATGACAGCACAAAACCTAATGGCCTATCATTTTAAACCTCAGATCAGAAAAACTTTTTTAGTTTTTAATGAGTTTTAGATAAGTTTTAGGCTTTAGTTTTAGAGTAGATTTTATTACTCTTCAAAATTATATTCTGTTTTATTGCTAACTCATAGGTATAGGTACTTGTGTGCCCTCTATTGCCCTGGGCATAGGTAAATGTGGAGCCTAATTCAGCTTGTTAAAATACCTAATAATAAATTAATGGCTATTATTTATAGGCTTTTTAAGCAAATTATTATTTTTGAAGTTTAATATTAATCTCAAAATTATTTTATTTATTGATTAGAACTCGAGTTCAGTGATCCAAACAAATGGACCGAAAGCCAAGAGTTGTGCCAACACTGGCCTAAAGAGCACTACTATTCCCACACAAATAGCAGAGAATACATCAAATTCTATCGCAAGAGCTATCGATGAGCCAAAAGACATAATAAATAGCGATATCTATGAAAATATCTCAACAACTCTTCAAGAGTTAAAAAAATTGGGAGTCGACGAGAAACTGACTCAACTGGATGTCCACATCGACTACTTCTCCAGAAAAATCATTAATACAATACAAGAGATATGGAGGACCTCACAGTCCTCTGAAAATTATTTGAGGGAAGCGTTGGAAACGGCGAACAAAACCCGATCTTTCATTCAATCGGAGTTCCGTCGACTGCAGGAACTAATCGGACCCTTAACTAAAACCCCAGACTTTTCTGACATAAGGGAACCGTTGGAACAAAAAATATATCAGTTGTCGTCGACTATAGACGACTCATTCAACGCTCTGATGATATCTCAAAACTCATTCATATCTTCTTGTAATCGGATTCAAGAAGAAGAGGAACAGTTGTACGACGTTTTAGACGATATGCTGATTGAGATGAGAAATAAGACAAGTCTTGAAATCTCAGCCACTAATCAATCGATCGAAGACTTGAAAGCATTGATAAACCAATCGATTGAACGCCTGTCCACACAAATAGAGACAATCGATAGGCATATAAAAGATGTGAAAAATCAGATCCAAACAAATGTCGACAACAGGTTTACAACTGTTGGACAGCAGTCTTCAGATGAATGCTTTCTCACAAGAAATCAATTGATAGGCGTTTGTCAGAAGAATAATAAAATCAATGGAAACACAAACACTGGACCAATAGATGAAGAAAAGAGCGAAGAAAAAGTGGAACCGATTTACGAAGATTTGTCTCAAACTGATTGATATCTTTCATCGACTTTTCTAAACATTTTTTTTATTGTATTTCAATTATTTTTGTATTGAATTAAAAAAAACACTTTTAATGACCCGAAGAATACTCTTGAGATAAAACTATTGAAATATATATGAGACTAAACATTATCCTTAAATGACCACAAATTAATTGGATTAAGAGATGATCAAAGATATGACATATTTAACGCCGAAGACAATTAAATCAATTTCAAAAACGTTTGTCTGACTTACTGTTAAACTGTGGTTATTGTTGGCGATTGTAATTGTCTTGTGGACCAATTGGGTGAAGACAGAGCTTAGTTGAGTCAAGTGTTGTCTGGCGTCGCATATGTTGACCATAAGATCATTAAATGTACTGCAATTGACTCCGTCTTCGGTGTCCGATATGATTGAGAAGACGTGAGCCAAACAGGTGTCGGTCTCAACAAAACTTATATCAAACTCCTTCTCCAAAATCTGGAGCCAATTGAGACCTATTGCCGATACAGACATCGTTAAGAATGACGTTTGAAAGACAATCACTTCCAGCAAAACAGTTGTCGACAACACATTTGTTTACATACGATATGAGAGACTAGTGTTTGAAAAGTACGACGACTGAGAAGGGACTCAATGTTTTGAAGCCAATCCCTATCGTAAACACTATAATAGTAAACATTGAATACCTTTACTGTTAGTCATTTGAAATCGTTTTTTATATTTTTTTGAATTTTATTTTATAATTGAATTTAAATTTAAATCATATTTAGATTTGAATCAATTTTTTGTAAATTTATTTACAAAACAAAAATAATTCAATTGTTTTTGTCATCTCTTCTCAATCGATGAGTTTTTTGGCTAAAAATGTAAACAAAATGTGAATCTCATGAAAAAGGCGTTGGTTTTTGACAATCGTCTCAATTGATGGCAATTTAATATACATTTAAATACATTTTAATCGTATTTTAATATAAAGTTTTACACAATTTTAATGAAGACACGGATCTGTTAGGCCATCGATTATCTCCTGATTGGACCAAAAAATGTCTAATTGTTTATTATTTTGCCTTTTATTTCTCATATTTTACTTAAATTATGGTAAGATCTCAACATTTTTTTTTATAATCATTTTTATCTTAATATTAAAACCAATGTCTTTCACCCGAAAACCAGTGATATGTCAGTCCTGTCCAAAGGGTTGGGAAGAATTTCAGGACAATTGCTATAAATTTACCCGAAGTCCGCCCAAAGACGTGATCCGAGCGGAAGAGACCTGTTTTCTCTTCAATTCGCATCTGATTAGTGTCAATACATTAGAGGAACACCTCTTTATTACTAATTGGCTCAGGAATAACGACCCGCTCCACAGGAAATGGCACACAAGTGGTCGCGACACCGGCAACAATGCCTGGAAATGGGACGCCGACCGCTCGGACTTCACTATGATTAGCGACTTATGGCTTACGCCTTACGACGAGAATAGTGTCCATCGATTTGATTGGGCGCTGACTACCGGAAAACACGCGGCATATAAGTCAGGATTAGATTTAAAACAAATTTTCAATTTAATGTTTAAATGTATTACAGTTTCTCCCAAAACGCCAACCGTTGGGGTTTGGTTCGGGTCTCGGATTCAACAGAACTGCCGTATATTTGCGAAATCAAAAAAGAAGATCTGATTAACGCAATCGTCTCCGAACGGGAAATCGGTTCGACCCCTCATTCTATCCCTTAGTCCTTAGTTTTCTCATTTGGTTTTGATTTACAGACTATGGGGTGACAGTCGTCGACAGAAATCAAGTGCCGAGAGGACCCGTTTTCACAAAAGAGCCGAAGGATGCGGTCTTTGATCTGAGCGGTAATACATCTCTTCTCTAAAATCCTAAACATTTTAATTAATTTTCGACTTAATCACAAACTAAGGGCGAAGTTCATTGAATTACGTGTCGATCCGATGCGTAGCTGAAGGCTATCCGACGCCAATCTATAAGTGGTATAAAGAGGAATACGTTAACAATCGTCTGGTGTCCCGATTTATAGATCCGTTGTCTGACATTCGGATCACACAAACAGACGGCACTCTAACGATATTCAATCCGCAACAAACACAAGACAGAGGCAAATATCACTGTACGGCAGAGAACAGGTTCGGTATTATCATCAGTAATACCGTTCAGTTGAGCTTCGGATGTGAGTCCCCAGACATGAGTCTAACATTGGTTATAAAATACAATTTTTTATTTCGGACAGACATCGGAGAGTTCACTAAAAAGCGTTCACCTGATTATGGCAGAGAATATTGGGGTAAATCCATATCTTGTGATCCGCCCCAACATCACCCCCGAGTCAACTACTACTGGACCCGAAACTCTTTCCCCAATTTTGTGGAAGAGGACAGACGTGTTTTTGTATCACACGACGGGAACCTCTACTTCTCATCCCTAGAGAAGATCGATAGAGCGAACTACTCGTGTAATGTCCAATCAGTTATATCGAGCACAGGAAGGACAGGACCCTTCTTCCCACTGATTGTCGATCCGGCCTCAAGCGGACAGAAATTACTTTTTCCAAACAATTTTCCGAAAGCCTTTCCTGAGGCCCCACTCGCCGGCGATGACGTCCGGCTCGAGTGTATGGCTTATGGATATCCAGTGCCGTCCTATAACTGGAGTCGTTCCGGTGTAACCGATCGACTGCCAGAGAACGCCTTCACAACTAATCACAATCGGGTCCTCATTCTTCCCAAAGTACAGGTCGAAGACATGGGTGACTATATCTGCACAGTCACCAGTGGGAGGGATGTCATCTCCAAAAAAGTTATGCTAAGCATTCAATGTAAGGACTGACTCTTTTCGCAAAACATTTTGAAACCCAATAACTGATGGTTTTGTTTCGATTGACAGCAATTCCCGTCTTTACAATCAAATTGGGAAACAAAGTCGTTGAAAAGGGAGCCACCCGTCCATTAGTCTGGGAGTGTGAGGCGTTCGGTATTCCAGAAGTGTATTATCAGTGGTATAAGAATGGAATTGAATTGAAAGACAGGACACAAATGGATAACAATCTGTCACCAGAAGACAGACAGCGATATATAGTCAATAACAATATATTGACAATCGACGGTCTGATCCCCGATAGGGATGAGGGTATGTATCAGTGCAATGCTCACAACCAATTGGGAAGTGCTTTCACGAGCGGACAGTTGAGAATCATATCAATGGCGCCGTCGTTTGGAAAGCATCCGCTCGAGATCGAGACATACGCCTCAGAGGGTGGAAATGTCACCATTCCTTGCGCTCCAGAAGCCATTCCTTTCCCAACATTCGAATGGCAGAGAGAAGGTATGCATTGGCTGTCAGTCAAACGGAAGTCTAATGTATTTGTGTTAAGGTTCTCGAATTGGAGGACCGGTAGGGAGAGTACGTATTTTACCGAATGGTTTCCTCTCCATAAATCCGGTCCAGATATCAGATGAGGGACTCTATACGTGTGTCGCCCGCAATGATCTCGGGTTCGACCGATCGCAGGGCTATTTGCGTGTCTTCAACAGACCCCGGATTTATGAGGCGCCAGACGTGACATACGAGAGACGTGTGAACGAGACCCTAGAGATGCCCTGTTCTGCCTTCACTGACGCCGCCTTAGATGTAGCCTACGTTTGGAAACATAACGGACTCCGAATTAATTTCACAAAAATGCCTCAATTTTCTGAAGGTATACCTCTTTTTGTTTGATAATATGATGAGATGTCATACCTTTCCTTTAATGATAGGTTTTTATCCGGGTTTCCTTCGATTCAATAATATAACTCTATCCGAAGCGGGAGAGTTTGTCTGCGAAGTCAAGACTTCTGTCGGCAAAAACATCGCCAAAACTCGTCTTCTAGTGTCGGGCCCTCCCAGTGCTCCCGGAGCTGTGCTCGCGGAGGAACTGACGGCCACTTCGGCTAAAATTCATTGGAGCGATGGTTCGGAAAACGGGCGAAGGATTTGGGCGTATATGTTAGAGGGACGGACTAATCACAACCAGCAATGGCTCCCTTTAGTCAATGTCTCTGAATATACTAATTTCCAATACTATACCGATAAGAGCACCGGCAGGAAAGTGACGCACATAAGGGATGTTCTCTCGCCGTGGAGTTCATACGAGTTTAGAATTTCTTCGATTAATGATCTCGGATTGGGTCCGCCCTCTGGTATGCCCTTAACATTCAATTATTCATTCGATTTTAATCGTGAGATACTCTCCCATTAGATCCGAGTCCTCTCTACAACACAGACAAAGCCGTTCCATTCAAAGCTCCTGCAAATGTTGGTGGAGGCGGAGGTAAGGCTGGAACACTTACCATCACATGGGATCCATTACCGCCTCAGGACTGGAACGCACCAGAAATCTGGTATCAAATCTATTATAGGTCTGTCTCTGCAATCAATTGTTTGATATCTTCAGTAATTTAATTGATTTTTATGTGAAAACAGAGCGGAAGAGATGAGAGAAGGCGATCCATACGTGGCTAAGAACCTGACCTCTTTGGGCAACACTAATATGTATGCCGTGAATATAGGGGACGACAACTACTTCAAGCGATATTCAGTCAGAGTTCAGGCAATGAACTCAATGGGCGCCGGAAGAGTCATCAGCGAACCGATGACTGTCTACTCGGCAGAGGCTATGCCTCAGGTGGCGCCCAATCAGGTCTATGCCGTTGCCCACAACTCGACAGCTCTGAACGTCTCGTGGGCTCCGCTCGAAATGACTCGCGAGAAGATCAGAGGCCGACTCATTGGTCACAGAATCAAATACTGGCCAAACAATAAGGACCCACTTCTAGACTCTTTGACTCTATTGAATAGAGGACTCGAACCCTGGGGTCTAATCGTGGCGTTAGTTCCCGACACTGAGTATTATATAGCAGTTATGGCGTACAACGACGCGGGAAGTGGTCCCGAAAGCGAGCCATTCCTCGCCCGCACATACAAAGCGGCGCCACAGAGACAGCCCACGAGTGTTAACATTACTGCACTGGACTCGCACTCAGTTATGGTGACGTGGAGAGGTATAACCACTCTGACTAACGCTGAAGAGCCGATAATCGGCTACAAAGTGCGGTACTGGGAGTCGGATCAGCCCTTACCGAGTGCTAGAGAGGTCTATAAGTATTTGGACGGCGGAGAACTCAAAGCAATTATTTCGGACTTAATTCCCGGAAAGACATATAAGTTAAGGGTTTTGGCGTTCAGTAGTGGCGGAGACGGAAAAATGAGTTCTCAGGTATTGACCCCAAACACCAAATCTAAATATTTTTTGTATTAACTCTTTTTGTATCTTTTAGTGGGAGTTCAAAGTCGGTGAAGGGGTTCCCTCTTCGCTGACCTCTTCAGCTATGAATCTGTTCGGACGCATAGGTCTAACGAATTGGTCGATAACTGCCATGACTTCAATGGTTTTGTCTCTTCTATCAAAACAAATGAAAATATTTTGTATTTGAAGAAAAAGTTTACAACAAATGGTTTTTTATATTCGTATTAATGACACAACTATTGAAAGCACTCTTTTATTGTCGATATTTTTAATCTCAATTATGGAATCTCTTCGGAAAAGCGAATCATCAAAAGGGTTGCCACCAAAGGATGACAAGTGCCTAAACATTATCTCTCTTTCAGATCAAATCAAAACATTGATTGCAAAGCAATTAATATAAGCAACTCTTTTGACGTGTTTTTTGTTTATTTGTTTTTTACACTTAATTTTGTATATCGACTATCCGTCCATTCGAGTGATGTTTTCTCTCTCATAGTATTTAGTTTTATATAAAGACTTTTTTTTATTGTTTTTAATCACAGAATCATTCCATTCTTGCAATCATTCCATTGATTATCAATAAAATAATTAAAATATTGATTTGTTTCTCATTTTTATCAATTGGTTGAACCGATAATCGACAGACATTTGTTGAGCTTTAAAATTAAAGCCAAATTAATGAACGTTTGCCACAAATACCAATAAAATTAACTAATGGTTGAAACAGATGTTTGTATTCTTCAAAAGCCATTAAGAATATTGAAAAATAATTGTCTGACAAATAATAACAAAACGATTCAATTGTTGTAATCATTTATTTAATTGATTAACAATTATATCAATAAATTAATTAAACGATTGATTTCTCTCTCGTTATTTGCCTTTCAATGAATTGGTTAAAAATGAATCATTTGGTCAATTAATTGATGTCAATGTAATTCACTGTTGACTCTTGACTGTTCACTCCTGGACATTCACTATTAAGTTCATATCAATTAAGTTATTGTCGTTTTGTTGGTTTGATTCATATCTATCCAACTTTTCTTTCGCTTCTTTGAGTTGTTGCTGAAGAAAGTAAATCGTATTTTGCATTCCCTCCACGTCTTCGTCCAATTCAAGCAAAAAGTCGTCGATTTCTATCAATTGAGACAAAAATTTTGATTAAATTTAGTTTTTAATCATTAGATTCAATGACTGACCCGATTGCGTCTTTTTGAGCTCATCGGAGAACTTTTTCTGCAAAGCGAGCTCTCCCTCCAGTTTTGCAATACGTCCCGATTCTATCATTTTTCCCAATTCTTCGTTTTCCTGATACAAGAGCCGACACTTAGACATAAGTCGTTTACCGGTTGTGCTGTCGGTTCACAAAAACAATTGATTAAAACAACTGACAAAAGAGTTGTTCCATTGAATACCTGTCGGGAGTGAATTTCCAAGCGTTCAACTCGTTCTGCATCTCTTCGACTCTGGCTCTGGAAGAGTCCACTTCTCTCTTCATTTTATCGAACATCAAATTGATAGCCGGGTCTACGAGAGTGCTCTGGAGCTGACCATTGGTGGGCACCTGTGACTGCTTCAGCTCTTGGATCTGATTCTGTAAAAGGATTGACAAAACAAATGGATTGATAAAAACATTTCTCAGGAAAAGAGTGAAACCTCTGATAAAAAGTAAAAAGAATAAAAAAGAAGATATAAGTGAAATACCAGATATTCTTGCATTTCTTGCTCTTTAGTGGTAAGTCTCATAACGAGGACATTCTCTCGTCTGTTGGCCTCCAGTTGTTGTTGTTTTAGTTTTTCTTCTGACTCTCTCAACGATATTAAATCACTTTTATCTCTATTTAATTGTTGTAATTGGGATTCAATATAATTGATATACAATTGCTGTTGAGTCCAGTGATGTCTAAACTCATTGACAGTCAAAGACATGAGAGTCTGTTCGTCCAAAACAACTCGTCTTATGTTGTGATTCGAGTTTTCATTTGTTTTTATGTCATTTGAATTCAATTTAAATAATTTACAATTCGTTTCGTCGCTGTTCTCGTAGTTGAGAACAACACTTAAACTGTCGCAACATTTGATACGTTTTGGGTCTTCACCCGAAGACAAATGCAGTTCAGATGAGTTGATGAAAGAGTTTTTGCAACTCTTGTTGTGATTGTTCTCAAAATCATTTAAATTTTTAATCAAATCGTTGAACGAATTGTTTGGTGTCTTCTGTTGTGTCTCTTGTTTTGGTTCCTCTTTAGGCGAAGACAATGAAGAGTTGGCCGAACCTAAAGGCGACAGCTGTTGGCCATTAGTGGTCGTCAAATGGTTGTCATTAGAGTTTGTGTCGGAATTCAATTCATTTTGTATACAATTTGGTCCAAAATCGTCTCCAAATCGGCGTTCATTTGATTGCAATTCATTTAACGCCAAATCAGAAGTCATTACAGAATTAGTCATTAAATCAATGGTTCGTCGAATCAATTGATGTCTTTGACGGACGAAGAAACAGACGATCGATAAACACAAACAATGGTTACAATAGACGATAGATATATAGGATTTAAGAATCGGTAATAAATTGGACACAAAAACAAATGTAATACTGATTTGAATATTAATTTTTTAATTAATTTGTTTTTAACACAAGATTTGAATTAAACTCTGTTTTTGTTTTCAAAAAACTCCATATTTTGTGTGAAATTCACATTCAATCGGAAGTCACAGAGAAATCAATTTTGCTTTTAATTGATTCAAAAGCTTTTTGTTTTATGTCTTCAAATGAGTGTCACTTTTATATAGTATTCAATTCAAACGTATTATTCGTTGGGTTTGTGTCCATAAAAAGTACTCAATTGTTGTCTAATGAAAGTGTTTCTGAAAATGAGTGACACTTTCATCGATCAACACTTCCTTTCGGATAAATTACGTTATGTTTAGTTTGTTTTTGTTGTCCCCCTATTGTTGATCTAATCTTGCATTTGATTGTAAACAGAGACAATTTGGTCATAACTTTCAGACTAAACACTTAATTATGATTACGTTCAACAGTTTAAGACATTTGTCTTCAATTAAGTGGTATTTTACGACATTTTGTCTCTCGATTTGAATCTAATTTTTTGTCTTTTGTCGGAATCAAGTCTTGTACCGAACGGACCGGCATTTGGCAACCGATTGGCGCCGATGGCCACAAATGTCAGGTCAAAGCACACCCTTCCAGACCTTCCCTACGACTATAACGCGTTGGAACCGGTCATCAGCGCAGAGATAATGCAATTACACCATCAGAAGCATCACCAGACGTATGTCAACAATTTGAATGTCGCCGAAGAGAAGCTTCACAACGCTATCAGCAAAAGTATGTCATGTCTTCACATTTTATCCTCAATTTTCTCACAAATGGTTAAATCGATTGTCAGATGACGTGTCCTCACAGATAGCTTTGGAACCGATGCTGCGGTTCAACGGCGGCGGACATATCAATCACTCAATCTTTTGGCAAAACCTGTCCCCTAAGGGCGGCGGCGAACCAGAGGGCGATCTCTTGAATGAAATCAAGTCTTCGTTCACTTCTTTCGATAACCTGAAGACCCAGATGTCGACAGCGGCGGTGGCTGTCCAGGGGTCGGGTTGGGCTTGGCTTGGATTCTGCCCTAAGTCACAAAAGTTGAGGATCGCCGCCTGTCCTAATCAGGACCCATTGTTGGCCACTACAGGACTGGTACCCCTATTTGGTATCGATGTTTGGGAACACGCCTACTATTTGCAGTATAAAAATGTTAGACCCGATTATGTTAAGGCTATTTGGAATGTCGTCAATTGGAAAGACATTGAACAACGGCTCAGAGACGCCAAAGCACTCGTTTAGACCCCTTTCTCCCTCTCGAGGAGTTCTCAATCCATTCATAATAAGGTTTTTCTGTTCAATAATTATCACAAAATCTGATCCAATCATCGATTATTGATTCTAACAATTCTATTGTCGACTTATTGTCAGAAAAAAAAGTTTTGAAATTAATTTTGAATCAAATGATAATTTCGAGGATTTATTTGAAAATAAGTGAAAAATTAGTTTCAGAAATATTAGTAAATAATTAGTTATTTCTGTATTATTATTATTATATGATTAATAAAATACTCCAAAAAGTTTTTTAAAGTAATTTTATGAGTAACTGACCAATAGGTTACGCTATTTGCTCTTTCAACTCTTCAATGAACATAATGAACATGATCAATTCAACATTATGACGGAAAAATACCAGTTATGTAAGCTATGGAAAGGTTTATACAACTGATTGAACGCTCAATTTTCAGTACTATTTGAGGCACAACTTAACCGATTTTGAAGCGATAAAGTGCTGAACGTTTGAACTCTTTTATCGTTTATTTTGTTTGAATCGTTAGAAACGTTACGTCAAAGGCGTTGTCATTGAATGCATTGAATGAATGAATTTATTTTGTTTTGATTTTGTTGTCAATAAAAACAACGATTTATTTGCAAATCAATTGATTTAAACAATTTATTGAATTAATTATCACTTATTGAAAACAATGGTCATAAAAGTGCTCATATCTGGCATTTCTGCCTCAAAAGAGGTATTTAATCAATGGTTTAATATGTGGTTGAAATGAATGATAATTTTTTTCTCATTATTTTTATGAAAATATTGTTTTGAATGAAATTAAGTGTTAAACAAATTACTCTTCAGATTAAGAAACACCAACAAAGGGCTCAAATGCTATTGGATTCGCTTAAGATTAGATACGAGACAATTGATATCACAGAACCGGGTCATGAAGAGGAAAAGGAACTAATGAGGACTGTTTGCAAAAAGAGGAACAATAACTCTATAGCACTTCCGCCGCAGTTCTTCAACGATGATCGCTATTGTGGCGTAAGTCCTATCATATCATAAATTTATTTATATTTTACTTTAATTTATTGATAATTAGGATTACGAAGACCTGTCTCTGGCCAGCGATGAAGACACTGTTCTGAGCTTTTTGGGACTCGAAGAGGACATTACTATCGAAAACGGAGACGTCTCCTCTTCTGAAGGTATGAACGATCAAAATGATACCAATTCTGTTCCAAATGGAGACAAGAGTCCCGATATCGCCGACGAAGGGGTCGGCAATGATATCATGGAAGAGGATACCGACGAAACGACTGTCGTTACCGAAAGACTTACCATTAATGGACAGGTCGTCGATATACCGATCGATAAATTACTTGAAATTAAGGGACAAAAACTTGATTTAAATGAACTTCTTATCAGTAAGACTAAGAAAATAGAGGAAAGCCATTCAGTTGTGCCCAAAGTTAGTGACTCTAATGACGAGATTAATGATAACAATCAAACTATAGATGAAAACATTGAAAATACTGATGAAAATCAGATGAATACCGAAGAGGAAGAGTCTAAAGAACCCGAAGAAAAGGTTGAGGACTCTGAAGAAGAAGAGGAAGAGGAAGGAAGTGATGAACAATGAAATTCCTGTCCATAAACTTGTCATCAAATAAACTGATTTTGATTTTGCTTTCGATATATTTCTGAGAAAGAAATCCATAAATTATTTATATAATCAATGAATTCATATAACATTTGATTGAATACTAATTGAATTTATGTCTCATTACAGCCCAATGAATGACATCTGCATCGCATGGCATACATGTGCTGATTGTATTGCACGGATTTGCTATCAATTCATTCAAAACCTAAGTTATTAACCGACTGATCAAATCGACTAATCTATAGATCTATTTATTTATTTTTAACCAAATATTCCCTCAAAAAACTTTTTGGACTAATTTTCTTGAATTGGATTAACTCTTAGAATAGTTTTCCGATTAATAACCGAAACGTAAGACACAAACTGTCGTTGCATTTGATTATTGACTAATACTTTGCCCACAAAAAACTGTTTCAAAGATTTTGGACTAAATTGTGATAATTTCAAAATAAGTTTTATTTATATTTAATCTATAGATACGACACATCGATAGATGATAAACAAAGCGGAATATTATCATAGTTTAGACTTTCCTTGACTATAATTACCAGATTTTTTCCTCTACACTCTATTTCCAGTCAATCTTTTTTTTGACATTTTATCAAAATTTCTAAATAAGTGTTGAATTAAGTCATTATTTAATTTTGATTTAAAATTTTTAGTCATTTATTTTGTTTTTCCGAATCGTTGATCAAAAACTACCGTTCCTTTCAATGATTGAGTTCTCAATTGTCGTCTTCTTATGGGTTAGGGATGTGGTTCAGTATTAACAAGGTGAATTATTGAATTATTGAATTATTTTTGACATATATTCGTATAAATATTGAAAATAAAATTCATATCAATTCTGCTTTGAGTGAACTGTCCTTCAAAATGATGTGTCGTTTCTCTGTATAACAAACGATTGATTTTCATATATTTGTTGCAAAAACTATTAATCTCTTCATCCGATCAATGATTTTATTTCTCTTTCAACTAATGTTTTGAACATTTAATCGAATTATTGATTCAATATATTTGTGGATAACTTTTATATTTGATTTATTTGTTTCTTTTTTTTTGGGGAAAACCTCATATTCTGTGCGATTATAAGAAATGTATCTAATTTTGCTTTTGATTTAATACAATTTAATTCTTTAATTATACTATAATTATCTTAATATTTGTTTTGATTTGACGACAATTTGTTGAATAACTTCCAAAAATGGTTTAGTTTTTAAATAAAAACTTTTTGATTAAGAATTTTATTGTTTACCACAGTTTTTGGCAGAAAACAGGTTTAGTGGGAGTGAGCCTATGAGCCCAACCCTCATCCTTATCCCATTGTTTATTGATTTAGAGGCCTTTCATATCTGTTTACTAATGAAACTTTCATTTATAACAAACTTTTCGCTTATTTTCACAACAAATCTCACAAATGAGTGACAGTAAGTCCACAGAACTCGAGGAAGTGACGGAAGAGGTCATCACTAAAACAG
Source organism: Tectocepheus velatus (assembly GCA_034700625.1). Classification (NCBI taxonomy): domain Eukaryota; kingdom Metazoa; phylum Arthropoda; class Arachnida; order Sarcoptiformes; family Tectocepheidae; genus Tectocepheus; species Tectocepheus velatus. The sequence goes on along the minus strand of JAQIXV010000032.1, from coordinate 49,770 downwards.
ATATGACATCAGAAGTCGAAATGAGTAGTTCGGAGGATAAGTTGGAAAAGACAACTAAAGGAGAAGACCTCGAATCTGACGCCGAAAAGGCTAAACTCAAACCAATCAAAGATCCGCTCAAAGATCGAAACCGAATGAAGAGACTGAAGAAATGGATCAGTCATTTGTGTCTCTTAGTATTGGTGTTGGCGCTCGAGAATGTATTCATGGGTTTGTGGGCCAACTTCTTATACAACGATAAAACCCATTTCGCGATATTTGGTGCCCTCTGTGTAATGCAATTAGTTGGCGCTCCCATCGGTTGGGCGGCAATCAAATGGGGAAATCGTTGCCTTTTCCTGATGTGTGTCGTAATTAACATACTTTGGATCATTTCGGTCATTGTTTTGCTGCTCTACTATTGGTTAGCAATAGATTCGCCGTCTTTTGATCAGGAAATCGCTCTCCACGTGAGCGCCATATTCTCTGGGACCGCATCTGTACTTCTGGCCATTTGTTGCTTTCTTGTCATAAGACAATGGAATACCGTTTACATGAATTACAAGAAGGAAGAGGTCTATGTCTTGAATGATAAGTGATCAGTGATAACACTGATAACAATTGATTGACTTTTGTGTCCATTGGGTTATTATATCAATGTTTTTGTTTCATTCGATTTTTAGGTCGGTTTCCAATGCTTTCTAAAGTTGAAAGAAAGCCATCATTTTATAAATATGATCATGGCTCATTTTAAAACTTAAATTTAATATATTTTTCAATAAAAATTATGATAAATGAAAACAAATAAAATGTTTGCATTAATTTTGGAACTACTTCTCAACATTTCGATGATATGAGACCACAAATAGGATCACATCATTAGTAGATATTTTATACAAAACTATTTATAATTCAAATCAAAATCTTTTTCAATTCATTCAATGATATGACGAAAGGGACAAAACTTTGAGACAATTTTATCTGATTTTACTCACAATTAGAATATGAGCTAAAAGTTTAATTAGATATTTTAATTATCTTGCTTCAATTAGAAATCAATGACAAGCTATCATGAAAAAGATAAATACATACATACCTGGATTATTATGACATCTCAAATACCTGTTTGAAGTATTTTTAGTTTAATAATGAGCTAAAACTTTATTCAATGTTTGACTGTCTGTAGTCTTGAGTTAATAGTTTGAGAAAATGATTGAAACACTAATTGAGTTGTTATACAACAGAAACAATGTTTAAGACTTCGTATGAATTCGTGCGAAGACTTGATTTTTTGATAACTTAATGATTACGACTTTGACGATAATAATGAGAAAAATGCTCTTTTGATCAGCACTTGGGGTCAACGGATGTACTAAACTTGAAAATTGTCTGAAAACCATTTCAATTGCTCTGAATATGACATGTAAATGATGTACAAGTTCATTTTTTCAGTGTTTGTCTTGCAGTCTTTCAGCGAGTCCATTTATCTTCACACTTACCTGTTAATTGCTCAGAATTAACTTGATCACTTGATTTTAAACCCTGATATCAACTGAACATGTGTTAAGTGCTTTGATTTATGTTTAAAACGTGACATTCATTTGAATTATAACTTCAATAAAAAGTTTTATGTTTTTTACAAAAAGTTTTTATTTATTTATTTTGTAATAAATTCCAATCATTTGAGAGACAAAACCTTTGCTCTAAAAACAGTGTAATTGGCGTTAAATAAAGTTTTAAACGAATTGAATAACAATTTGTTTAAAGTTATGAAAAATATTCCGAAATTCAATGGAATTGAGTGTTGATTGTGCGAAGAGATGCTGATATCTCATCACTTTATGATTGAGAATTATCTTATTATAATTGCCTTGATAAACTTTGTGTATGTGTTTATTATGCATTTCACATGAAAATATGTTGGTACAGTTTAATTTGTTATAGGCATATGGTTTCAATCATTAATTTTGGAACTCATTTGATATGTGATCGGATACCAGGCCTCAGACCGGACCAGAAGAGGATATGTAGAGAAAAACCTCAGTCTTTGCCGATAATTATTAATGGTTTACGATTGGCTTCAGAGGAATGTAAGCGAAGGTTTCAGTATAACAGATGGAACTGTTCATCACTACCCGGACGCAATATTTTTACTCATCACATGCTTAGAGGTAAAATTGATTATTCAAAATATGACCAAGTTCATCAAATCAATATTATCTGCAGGCAGTCGAGAGGCCGCTTATTCTCATGCCATTCGATCGGCTGCAGTCACTTTTGCCATAAGCGAGTCCTGCAGTCGGGGAAACATCTCTTACTGTGGATGTCATCAAATCGATGACAATATCAGAAATGACTGGAAGTGGTCCGCATGTAATGCAAACATCGATTTTGGCGTAAAATTAGCGAAAATATTCATCGACTCAGAAGACTATAATAGGAATTCTCGATCTCTAATGAATTTACATAACAATAACGTCGGAAGAAAAGTATTTTCAAAACTATTTTTCCATAATTTTTACTATTAATTGATGTCTCGATCAGAGCGTTAAAGATCTGCTGATAACTCGCTGTAAATGTCATGGAGTGAGCGGTTCCTGCACTGCCCGCACCTGTTGGAAGACTTTACCCTCTTTTACGACTATTGGCGACCATCTCATGAAAAAGTATAGAAGCGCTCGAAGAGTGGCTCTTCTTATTGATGGTAAAAGTGATTCAAAACCAAAATTTTCGCTCAAATTGAGGAAAATTGTATCAAATGAACGACAGTTGCAGTCATTACCCAAATCTCGTGAATTAGTTTATTTGGAAAAGTCTGTCAACTATTGCGACAAAAACCTTTTGACTGACTCTTTGGGTACAAGTGGTCGCACATGCAATAAGTCTTCCGATGGAAATAATGGCTGCGATTCCTTGTGTTGCGGTCGAGGATATAATACTCATCGGTTTATCAAAAAATGGAAGTGTCGGTGCGTTTTTCGCTTCTGTTGTTCAGTTAATTGCCAGGAGTGCTCTCAACCATCAGAACAATACTCTTGCAAATGATTACATCTCATATTACTTATGAGAGAATTCATACAATTATTCTCAACTAAACTCAAATGAAAGTCAATTACAAATGAAAATTAAATTAAAAGAAAATTTGCCATGTTAGTGTGTTCAATGTTTGATTGGAAAGCTGTAATAATTGAGAGCAACCATCAACATTTAATCAGAATTTGTTGTCATCCCTAAAAAATTGCAAGTTTTGTGACTAAGAGTCAAATGACTTATTGATTTGCCTCAAGTTATTCACTCATCTATTCTTTGCTCTAAAATAAATGCATTAGAAATGAATGGAAAGTGATTTGAATTCTGTGTCCAGTTGTGGCACTACATAAACACAAAGCGTGTGGAAAGAGAGCGGAGAGAGAGTGCGGGTCCTAATGTAAAGTGTGTCACCTGTTATGAGATTCAGATTTGATGCGGTGCTGGCGTTGACTAAACTCTATTATCACAAGAGTTGCAAACAATACAAAAGAGACGACAATGAAAGCGATCGCTTCTCCACAACCCTCAGCACCGGCTTAAGTGGGAGCACAACAGCCGACTCGAGTGCACACAAGTGTTGAGTGGAGGAGCAGTTCAGCCACGATATCATCGATTGGTATGCCGTCAGCTGTTCTTTTCCCACTCCGATACTCGTCATAACTGCCGGTCCCGACTTTGCCTCAAAAGTTATAACAATAACTCAACTGTTATTATATCACTTTTCTTAGCTATCGTTTTCAATTAGCTAGACTTTCTTCAACAAAACAACCTTGATCAATTTAATTTTACTAATTTTTCAATTTAATTATCGATTAGTTTTAGTATAAGTTTTAGTAAAAATTTATTTCAAAACAAAATCCAATGAAATAATTGAATAAATTTAAAGACAAATATTGAAAATGGATTCGACTGTAGAACAGATCAGAACTGTTTTTGGCTTAAAAGGAACGTCAGGAACGACAAGTGATTCTTCAATTATGCACAGCATTAAAAAGCTGATCAAAATTTATGGAAAACTGTGAACAGCTGTGGAGGAAATGATTCCTAAGTTTTGTGGTTATGTCTGAACACAGTTGTGATGTTTGGCCTCACTTTGGTTTCTGAAACAAATGGATACGACAGCCGCGGGTCGTCCAAACGTCAACACTTTTACTATCAGTCCGATTGGGTCTGGAATAGCAGTCATCTCCAGTACACACATTCCGGCCGATGTCTCAACCCTTCCCTTCATTTCTAAACTTTCTTTGGAAAGAGTTTTCGAAACAAAGTCTTCAAATCAGTATTTGTTGGTAAGAATTGTCTTTAATTTTGAATTTTTTTTTCAAAAATTCTTGTTTTTATCACTTATAGGCTTATGTCTCCCAAATGGGAATCCTTTGTGTTGACCAACACTTAAATTGGATACAATTCGTGAGAATCGCCAGAAATTGTTTTGAACAGAATTTGACAGCAATTCCGTCGAACAACAGCTCAGCACTAGTTTTGAAGACAATTAAAAATATATCGAAAGGCGAAGAACTACTCGTTTGGCCCTCACCTGAACTGATGAGTCTAATGAATATTCCATTCCTGACCCCAAAGAACATCGTTAACGACCACTGCTATCAATGCCATCGCTGTGGACACAGTTTTTCTCAGCCAAATCCACTTAAGGTTCATCTGACCATTGAATGCACTGTTATTAGAAATTCTGTGCCAAAAGTTGAACAAAATTTCATTGAAGAGCACAGAATATCCAAAGATATTGAAACAAAGACATCAACTGTGCAGAGAGGACACACATGTCTCTATTGCGGTAAAATTAATTGAATTTAATTTGATTTTATTCGATTCAAAATTTGTGTTGAATTATAGGTAAGAACTACACCCGAAAGTATGGCCTCAAAATCCATGAGAGGACACACACCGGTCAGAAGCCATTGCGATGCAGTTTCTGTGGCCGTCCCTTCTCTGACCCCTCGAATCTCAATAAACACATTCGACTCCACTCTCAGCACAACTCTATTCACTCGAATCCATATAAATGTAAAATATGTTCAAAAGTATTGATAAGAAGAAGAGATCTCGAAAGACATATCAAATCAAGACATCAATCGATTTGAATATATTTATATCATTAAAATTTTCATTCAACAGATTCTCAAAATTTTTGTAGTAATCAATAATAGTGTAAATAAGCATGGTCATTATTTTACTTACTTCAATATTAGACTTCAATTGAGTGAATAAAAACATAATTTATTTAATTTATGAAAATATCATTTTATTGTTTTATGAAAATTAAGTAATAAATTTATTTTTATATAACTTTTGTAACTATTTTATAGATTTAATTGTCTTTGGGTTTAAATTTGCGACAAACTATTGGTAAAAATAATAATAGGATTCCACTAATAATTGTCAGAAAAGATGATATGTAGAAACCAGTGGTATATCCCCTCTTCGGGTCAACTGTTTTTCCTAAACAATGAATATTTGATTTGAGAAGACAATCATTTCTGTCATTTTTAATGCTTTACCGATAAATGGAGGTCCGATGAAAGAGGCGACGCCTAAGACCAAGTTTATTATTCCGAAGGCATTCGAAATCTTTTTGATTCCAAATATATCAGTCATTACAACAGAATATAGACAAACATAAGCGCCTGAAATGGGGTAATAAAAGTGATAACCGGTAGGGACTGAATAAGAAGGCATACCCTCTGCAATTCCAAAGAGAATCATAAAAAGAGCAAAAAGATTGAAGTTGTGTCCAAAGGCTGCCATCAATCCCATAGCCGTCCCGTAAGTGATTATAGAAACGGCGAAAAGAATTGAACGATTGAATGACTCCTTGTCCGCTAAAAAGCCGAACACAGCTCTACCGAAAGCGTTGGACAGACCGAAGATTACCAACAGTTTAATGGCGTCTTTAGATGTTCCGTAACCGGTCTTCTTGAGGTGATCCTTAAGGAAAATAATTGGTATAAAATATACCAAACCGTTGAGGAAATGAGTGAAAGCGAAGTAAAGAAATATAACATTCTTAAGGATCTTGAAATTAAAGGTCTCTTTGAGGGCGTCCTTCAGTGAACTCTTTTCTTCCATGTATTCGACTTTTCTGAACAGAGACGAGAAGAAGACATTTGTGAACATAATTCCCGACAACAGAATCATCGCTCCCTTCCATCCGAACCCTTCGATCATAAAATCTGTGATCACTGCGAATAAGGCCGTCCCGAAGCCTGATCCACAAACTGCTATACCCGTGGCAAAGGCTAAACGCTTATCGAACCAATAGGTGACAATCATTACTTGTGGTAAGTATACTAAACCAAGACCTGTGCCTAAGTGTTAGTAAACAATTGTTAGTATTAACTGATTGACTGTCACTATCACTGATAGTGTGCTCATAAAATACCAGTTATGAATCCAAGTGTGAGGCAGTGGCCATAAATTGAATCAATTATTGTACTCAATATCATTCCCACAACTGTTAAGATTGTTCCCAGAATTGAGACTTTTCTACAGCCATACGCTGCGGTCAGACCACTGGCCAAAGGGCCTGAAGGAGCAGAAAGTGGTCAGAATTTGTTTTAATAATAGGTTTTGTATACCGATTAAGAATATCATTCCCGTCATTATAGCGTCAAATACTGATGTCATAGACTCTGATTCTCCATAAACTGTGAGAAACTTTTCGTAGAATATTCCTGTAGTGTATGCAAAGCCATCGCATATCAAACTTATCATAAAAGAGCCGAAGACTACGGCCCAACCCCATCCACCGTCCGGTGCTCTCCTTCGACTTTCCTGAAACTGCCCTGGTGATAGTGTCGGGGATACTGTCATTCAATGTTAACTTCAATTGTTTTTATTTAAAATTAGAAAAGTCTCAAAACTTTAATCCCAAAGAATTATAAAAAATATCAAAAATATAAAATTAGGACAAATTTAATGATTATTTTTATGATTTCAATTGAAATCAATAAACATTTGAATTATTCTAAAAACATAACAATTGAAATGATAGTCAATGATACGCGCCTTACAGTCTATAAGAGTAAATCATATATTTGTTTGTTTTCCTGTAATGTCTCTTCAAATTGTTGTCTCATAGAAAACATGACAAAAGTTGGCAAAACCGCAATGTTTTCCTAAATCGTGTCAAGGGATCAAAGAGACAGTCCATCACACCTTATAACTTATAAAACCAAGACTTTTCTAACAATGTATAACTCTTAGCTCTTAATTCAAATCATTTTGATAGAGTCATCCAGGTATTATTTTTGATATCTGAGGAAACTTTAAATTATTTATTGAGAATTAAAATATTTTGACCTTGTTTACTTGATTTCCTGTGATTCCAATTTGAATCTATAATTTTTAATTAATATTAATTAAATTAATCTGAACCCATATTTTTCGAAAATTATTATTATTTTTATTTTTTTTATTTTTTTTATTCGATGAAAATATAAATACATATCACATGAAAACCATATTCTTATTAATCATTTTAATATTTAAAGCGATTCAATCAGCAGGTTAGTTTTAATCTTGAATTGAACTAGAAAAATCAATTGTTTATTTATTTAAGATGAATCCAACTCAAGATTAAACCTAAAGGATTGTGGTCTGAATAAAATGGTGGCAAACCATAAGCATGGTCTCGAATACTTTGTAGTCGGGGGAACCAATGCTGATATCGCAAAATATCCTTGGATTGTATCATTTCAGAAGTATAATAGGAAAAATCATCTTGATCACTTTTGTGGCGGTGCTATACTCAACAACAGATGGATTCTGACGGCAGCTCATTGTTTTCATAGGTATATTACCATTCCTTTTGAAATTATTTTATTTTAAAGTTATTTATAATTTTGTTTAAAAGTATAAAACATTCAATAAAAAAGCTGAGAGCAGTGGTGGGGACTACACTTTGGAGGGAAGGGGCAAAGAAAGGAGCCGTATATGAGATCGAAAAAGCGGTGACTCACGAGAGTTACGACGCTTTCAATTATGCCAATGATATCGCACTCATCAAAACCAAAGCTCCGATTAAATTGAAAAACGATTCAAAATATTATTTTGTAAACTCTATTTGTATGCCATTCCCCGGTATGAATATCGGCACCTCTGCTAATGTTTACGGTTGGGGTCTTATGGGGGAACTTAAGGGTAAAAGTGATACCCTTTTGGAGACGACTCTCATTAGATTTGATTCAAATAAATGCGGAGAAATTTATGCCGAGCACATCGGAAATCTCACTGAGAAGATGATATGCTTCTCAGCACTAGGCAAAGATGCGTGCCAGGTCAGTCATCTTTTTATGGACATTTAGGGCCAAAATCTATTTGTCTGTTTTGAAGGGCGATTCTGGTGGACCCCTCTCTCAAACAATTAATGGGTTCGTAACCAACCGTTCGTTTCATATCATATCAAAAATCAATAAAATATTTTCAATGAATTCAAATACAGACGAGAATATCAATTGGGAATCGTTTCGTTTGGCAATGGATGTGGTAAAGCAGATTACCCTGGTATTTACACCAATATTGCCTTATATGATGATTGGATTGAGGACACTATCGAAGATAATTAATAATTGATAATAAATTGTTTGAGATTATAATAACTTCTTTTGTTTTTGTTCAATGGAAAGAGAATATCATTTTCTATACGAATAATAATTTTTATTCAAATTTGAAGTTTGTTTGAATCAAAATTAAAATATTTTGTTACACATTGTAGTGATTTGTAATTATGTCACTATGTGCTGATTGATCTTGGTAATTTTCAATTAGATTTTGGGCAAACCAGCGTTGATGTCATCTTCAATACCACACTCATCGCTTCCTCTGAGTATTTTGAAGTACCCTTTGTCACCCCAGTCCGAGTTCCACGAGTTGGCGACCAACCAATAGGGAACATTGCTCTCAACACCCCACCCCAAGATTCTGATGGCATGTCCTCCCAATTGGTCGTCACTGTGTCTCTGATAGACTCCTGGAGTAATCAAAAATGAGGGAAAATATCTAGAGTATTGACTTCATGAGTAAAATGGGAAGAATACCTGATTTATAGGTCGGGAAGTCAGCGTAAACGGTGAAGTCAGCCTCAACCGGTCCATTCTTCATGATCTCCGCCTGAATCTGTTGGACGTCGTTCTCAATACTGTATGCTTTGGCGCCGAAGTGTTTGTCCTGACTGTAGCTCACGTTATATCCCTTTTCGCACATATGAACACAGGATGGAGTCGGCTATGGGTCGAGTCGTTAAGCAATTATTTTATTTGTTTTTCAACCGTTCATAAGATCGTTAATTACTTGAATATCTCCGCACGGCTTCAACTTTCCAGTGGTGTGGTGTTCACAGGCAGCGATCTCGTAGGGCTGACATCCCTTTTTGCTGTTGTAGAGACCGCCAGTGACGAGGCCAGTGTCAACCCAATAACTCCAGGCGGCGCCGGGGAACCCACCATTGCATCCGAAACCACATGAGTTACAACACGAGGTTAAGTCTTCGGCCGAAACCTCAACGATTTGGTTACCCTTCGATGCGATACAGATTCGGTCAGACATGGCCTCAACGGCACCGAAAGCCCAACACGAGCCTAGAGTATGCATCATTACAATTCACCTTGCTTAATGTCTTATTCAATTATCAGTACTGACCGCATGAGCCCTGATCTCTGATCTCACTGATTGAGGGACAGTTAGGCCATTGGGTTCTGGCGTCGAACGACTCGGGAACGACTAAGTTTTCGACGGTGTGGCGAACAGTCGGCAAACGGTATTTCTTGTTGTCTTTGTGGACACCCATCAGTCGCTTGACGTACTCCAGAGTATATCCGTTAAAGTTTTGTCCCGCCTTTTGATGGATGGAAAACAAAAATATTATTATCGATCAAAAGAGTGGATCAGTTGATGCAAACCTTCCACGTTGTGTTCAAATGGTTGATATATTCAATCATTTTGTTTGACAGGGCGTCGACACCGCTGGGAACGGTCTGTCGGACAGTCAACTGCATCGAGTTTGCGACGCATACCGACAAAAGGGTAATCGCCAGAAGTCCTCTCATTTTGTTTTCGTTTTCTGTTATTATTATTTGTGAACAAAAAAACTGAATTAATTTTTGAGAAATTTTTTTTCAATTTATAAGCGATTCAAAAGTCTTTAAGACTTAATCCCAAGAGTTTTTCGTTGAGAAACCGTCTCTTATCTGACGAATAGAAATAGTGAAGAGTTTTTGCAAAATAAGATAAGTTTACTGTTGGAGTGGCACTTGAGTGTTGAATTTAGTCAACTCCTCTGCACTTACTCTTGATTTGCCGAAAACTTTTATCTTTAAAGTCGTTTTTACAAACAAATGAAAGAATTGTTTCAATAATTAAATAATATTTTAATTCAATTAATGAATGTTTTCTCCTTATCTTCAAAAAGTTATTTTCAGTTTTGAAGTTATGATAAAAGAGTTTAGTTTTTATTTGAAAATCTAATGAATGACTCGATTGAAAATCTGAAATAACAAGTTTATTCATTAGGCCTTTAGTTTGAGATTGATAATGCTGAGTTTTAATTTCTCGTGTTATTGACTCAAATGTGTATAAACACTAATAATCTCATCTTGTTTGATTATAGTTTCCTTGTTTATACTGTTTCTATGATTTTGATTTTGCATTAATTGAGTCATTTTTCGACAATTCTTTTCCGTTTAGAAGTTGAACGCGTTTTTAGATATCAAAACACAAATATATTTAATAATCCTTTGATATAACTCTTGAAGTGATTTTCAGATTAGAGTCAAATGGCATTCACTTAATGCTATCGAATTTGTTTCAAGTTTTTCATTGTTTGTCTCGAATTTTTCTTATAGTTTATCCAATTGCAAGATTCAATTTCTAATAAGCTCTTTGATCTTTAATCGAGAGGTAATCAAATGACAAGAAAAGGATTATTTGATCGATAGCTCGAAAACAAAGGATTATTTGTAACAAATGTTCTATAAATTGATCTTTGTACTTTAATTAATTATTGTGAAGTAACATTGAACTTGATAAAACTGGAACAGATTTTTAAAATTGATTAAACATTTATTTTATTCATTAATTTTTCAATTCTTTGTTCCGAGAGTTCGTTACTCCAAATGCCATCTCTTTTGAAATAAGAGCCGACAATAACTGCGCTTACATTCAAATCAATAAATTCATTGACATTCAAATCAGTAACACCCGAACCAATTAGGATAGGAATTTCAATGTTAGCTTGATTAATTTGCTTTATTTCTTCCAAATCAGGTGAAGCACCCGTTCTTATTCCAGTGACTATAACGCCGTCTGATAAGAAAAATTCGGCACTTTTTCCCATTTCTGAGATACTTATGTCTGAAGTGATGGCGTGTGAGCTGTGCTTCTTCTTTATATCAGTAAATATGAGGACATTTTCAGCGTTCAACTGCTTTCTGTACCTCAATAGAGGACCGGCACAGCCATCCATAAAGCCTTCGTCAGATATCTGTCCGAAAACGAAAGACTCGCACCGAATAAACTGGAGATCGGCGGCCACTGCGACGGCAAGAGCCTCGTGATTGAGTCCGGCCAACATCTGCACCCCAACAGGTATTTCTGGCACACATTTCTTGACTTCAGTACAAATTCTTGTCATAATAGCAGTGACTTCAGGTCCGGAATCCTTTCCCTTGACGTATGGAATATCAAACATATTCTCCACACAAATACCATTCAATTTATACTTTTTATAGACTTCGGTCTCTTTACACGAAATTTCAATTAATTGCTGAACACTCAGTCGACTTAATGGAGTCATAGGTAATGCTCTGACGTGAACCATACCTATGACTGCCAGTCCTTTATTGAATAATTGTCTGAATCTATTCATAGCTTAATCTGAATTATTATTATTATTTGTTTTAGTTTTTAAATAATGAGAGCAAAACAAAAGCAAATTAATGTTTACTACAATCTTATGGACATTTTGAACGATAAGAAGATCTGATAAATTGAGTCATTTCTCAAATACAATGAATTGAATCTATTTTTGACATTTGATAGTTTAGTTTTGATGTCTTACATAAATCTATTCGTCGTAACAAATGTTCACTATTTTTGACATTTTATTTGATAAAACAATTTTTTTCTATCTTGGTTCTTACATTTATAGTGACTTTTTTATCTTGTTCAATTTTTATTTGTTAGAAGAACTTGAATTATCGAAAAATTCAGACAATTTTTTTCTATCGACTTTTCCGGTTTTGTTTTTGGGAATGTTGTCAACGATGTGAAGTCCTCCCCTTAATCTCTTCAGAGGAGTTATTTGACCTGAAGTACAGAATAATTGGAGTTTTAATTTATTTTTAAGGTTTTCGAGAATTTTGTAAAAAATTGTATTTTTTTCATGAATTTCCACCAAAGCCTTCATTATTACTATTCATTTAGAGATGTATTTCAATTCCCACCTTATCTAATATGGTCTCTAATATTTAATACTTAGAAAACTAACCGGAGGCTCAACTTATCAGTTCTAACTCATATTCCTTATTTGTTTTGAGGTTTACTCAGAATTTCATTCGAAGCACTTTTTTTTCAATTCAACAAAATTCTCATAAAAGCGAAGAAAAAGTAAATATAAGTACTGTTTGCGAAATCGATTAATTGATGGGCGAGTACTACATCATCGCCGAGTAGTCCTGTGCTCTCCTTATATTGATCTTTGATAACAACGAAAGCGGTCGGCAAATGACCAGAAATGTCATCTGGTTTTCCAATAACTGCCACTTCTTTGACTGCAATGTGTTTGAGAAGAAGAGACTCGAGTTCTGTGGGCGAGACCTGCATTCCGTCCGTTTTGAGCAATAGTTTAATTCTGTCCACAAAATAAAAGTTTCCATTTGTGTCATAATATCCGAGATCTCCGGTATGTAAATAGTTTTGGCCATCGATGGCATCACTCGTCGCCTCAATATTATTGTCATAACCTTTCAGTCATTGATTTCAATATATTTTAATTTTTTGCCCAAAAAAAGTATTTGAGACAAACCTCTGAAAAGTGTGGGTCCGGTAACACACAGTTCTCCCATTTGATTGTGCGATAGAACGACTCCGGTATTGCAATCGATTACTTTAATTGAATTTCCAGGAGTGGGTGGACCCACACTCTCGTAGTGTTTAGAGCCATAGTCTGGGAAAGCGATCAAAATTGTCATTTCAGTCATACCATAGCCTTGTCTGAAGTCTTCAAAGTGAGGGTATTTCTCGACTATCTGTTCGGCACATCCCTTAGGCAGTGGAGCGCCGCCACAAATAACTTTTTTCACAGAACTCATGTCATATTCAGTTCCGCTTTTCAATAATGTCATGAAAACTGAAGCCGGCGCTGAAAGTGCTGTTATTTTGTATTTTTCTATTGCGACACAGAATGAGTTGAACTCAAACTTTGGATGTAATATGAGTTGCGATCCGTTAGTGATCGACAAAATCAATTGATTAACACCTGATATGTGGGCCGCATATGAATGACCTGACACTATGTCTTCTTCAGTTCTGTTGTAGACATTGGTTTGAGAACCGATTGTCACCAGAGATACCAAATTGTAGTGAGAGAACAGACAACCTTTTGGTAGACCTTTCCATTCAATGGACAGACAGTAGTCATTAACAGTAATAATAGACCCTATTATCAGGTGTCAGAAGCTTTGAACTGACCGGTAGTTCCGCTCGACTCTAATATCAGACAAATTTCTTTTTTTGTGTCTTTTGGTTCGTAAATATTTTTGTCATCCATTGGTTGAGTCCTTTCCATTAGGTTCTCATAAATAGAGAAATGTGTCTCAAATTGAGATTCATGTCTATTACCAAAAGCTATTCCTCTCTTTATATGAAATAATGGTTTTAGTGTCAATTTATCATGCTTAGTTTAGTTTTGTTACCACATTGTCATAAAATTCTATGTCATTGCCTTTAATTCGTATCAGACTCTGTGTACTGACAGCCAGTAATTGAACTCTTCTTTGAGTGACAGTCCTTTTCAACTCATCTTTGATTGAAAATCAAAATCAGTTTCTTTTGTCGACAGAAATGTAATACCGAACCGATTGTATCGATTCCACGCATGGGAACGGCTGCCCCGCCTACGAAAATGCCTAGATCATTTTGTTTTCATTGTGTTAAACAATGAACTAGATTAATTTTTTGTTTGGGAATACCTGAGAGGAGACAAACCATATATTCATAGCTATTATCGCCACAAATACCGAACCTCTGACCGGGAGTTAAACCTAAACCTAACCAAATGTTAGACATCCGGAGGCAGTCGTCGCACATCTGACGGAATGTAAAACTTCTCTGACTATTGTATTCAGTCTTTTGATGAAAAAAATGATTATATTTTTTATTGAATTTGTGTTTAATATGAAATACCAAATATGTTTTGTCACCAAAATATTTCATTTTGTCGATCATTAGTCGCGATAATGAAATTAATGGGACGTCGACTTCAGGTCGAGGAGAGTATATGACACCCGTAGACATGTTTAGCACTAAATAAAAAATTTAAACAATTTTTGAAATTAATTTTCAGCACTTTTTTGTTAAATCGCCAGAAAAATGACAGAAATAAAAGTCGGAATAAAACAATATTTTTATTAATGTTTTTAAACGACAAATGGTTTTCAATGCAAACAAACAGAGATCAGTGATATTCACAATTCAAGGACATTATTATTCTGATAACTTCCATAATTTATTATTCTTTGCAATAAATTTAATGAGCTTGTTCATCTGCAATCTCTATTTGTAATAAATAAAGTTGCATAATATTGTAACAATTTTTATTACATGATCATTTTCTGTGATTTATTAGTGTGAAATTTCATATATAATTAATTAACCTTGTTCATATTAAGCCAAACTTAATTTGAAATACTTTGAAGTTTTGTTCAAATATTCAATTTTTTTGTGTTTCAATGAATTTAATGTTTGAAATGTTATAAAAGTTGTTAAAAAGTTTTTATCGTAAGTAATAATGATTTAAATAATGGGTTTTTAACTAAAAATTGATATTTTATGCAAAATGTTAGACAAGGATCGCATTTTAACTAGCATATATTAGCCATATGTCGATATTTTCTATTAATTATCCTGAACCGTTTGCAATAAATCAGTTGCTATCACAATTTTAATCAAATAACAATGCTTAATTTAAATAATGAACTTAATCTGAACAAAAAAAGCTGATTTGTGGTAAATATAACCCCAAAAGCTGTGCATATATTTGGAAAAAAATCTTTAAACAAAAAATTCCTGAAATATCGGAAACCAATTGAAGCATAACTTTATTTGATTACAGTTTGGGTGTAAAAAAAGTTTCGAAAAAATGTTATATTTATAGACATTTTGAGACATTTGGGACAAACTATAATTGTTTTTCACTTCAGTTGAGACAATATCTATGAAACTAAAGAAAAAGAGTAAACCATTAATTGTATTGTATTTCCAAAAGAGTTATTCGAGTTTCGACAGAGTCTCAGATCAATACAAAAGTGTTGGATGTCTTTCATTGAGTCATTTGAAAAGAAATATATTCTATTCTATAATTGACTGTTTCTCAGGTGAGTTATTTATGTGATTTCAAAACTTTTCAATTGAGGCCTTACTTATTTGTCTAGCAAGGTGACTTAAGCAGAGATCAATTTTAGAGTACAATCTTTATAAAATCACATTTTTTTCAAGTTTTTGTTAGTTTAATGTTGAAGACAAAGTTAAACTTGTTCAATTTTATATTAGATCATTACTAACTGTCAGACAATGGGTTTTCCAACTCTCAACTCATACGAGGAGTCGTTGAAAATCACTTCTTCGGCGGTCGAAGAGTTACGAAATAAAATCATTGAAATTATTAACAAAAGTCCAGAACTTTATTACGAGAAAGACGTGGAAAGAGTGAAATCCAACAACTGGTGGATCAGTCGC
Organism: Tectocepheus velatus; assembly: GCA_034700625.1. Lineage (NCBI taxonomy): Eukaryota > Metazoa > Arthropoda > Arachnida > Sarcoptiformes > Tectocepheidae > Tectocepheus > Tectocepheus velatus. Next base: position 33,792 of record JAQIXV010000032.1, on the reverse strand, counting down.
TTCTTGAATCAGCATAAATCCAATTCAGACAAAGCTCTCGAATATTTGGATAAAGCCTTGAAATGGAGGAAATCGTTCGGAGTTCTGGAGATCAACGATAAAGACTTTCCTCGAGAGGTCTTCCAAACCGCACCTCTAATACTATACGGAAAGGATGTCAACGGATCTCAACTCTTGATTCTGAGAGCAAAGGTCACCCGAAAGATCAAAGTCTGGGTACCGATGGCTCAAAAATTCTTCATTAACCTTGTTGAAAAGGCTGACTCTATGGACAAAGGCAAGGGTTAGTTCAATTTTGATAAGGGTCCAAATTTGAGCTTGCTAATTATTTGATTAAAGGGGTGACACTTCTAATTGACTGCAAAGGGTCCGGCCTTAAGAACGCTGACATGGATTTTACAAAATTCGCGCACACAGTCCTCAACGACTATTATCCGGGTTTAGTAAACGCGGGACTGTTATATAAATTACCGAAAGTAATGGAAGCGGTGTATAAAGTGGTCCGTTCGTGGCTTAATGAGGAACAGGAGAAGTACTGTTACCTCATCGGCAAAAAGAATATCAATGAATACGTGGCCGTCAGTGAGTTGCCTGATTTTCTCCTTGGTGAGAACAAGGACCCCTATCGTACTGTTCCCGAAGGCTCGCCATCTGTTCATGAGTTGGCAGAAAAGCTGTCAATCAAAGTGGAAAAGGCCGACAAATTGGTCAAACATTTGGAGCAGTTCTATAATGAGTGAGCTTTTGGGGTCAGCATAACTACCACTCAAACAATTAGTTTATTATCATTGAGTGCTACTGTTATGCAATCATGTAATTTATCTAGGTTTATTGCTCTGGATAATGTCTTCGATAAGTTTATCGTCAAATGAAGGGTTAAAAACATTTTCTATAATTTTATTTGTATTTTGTTATCAAATCAATTAATGACTGAAATAAATAAAATAGTTTTCACGACTTTTCTCAACTTTTTATATGAGTTTATATTTGATTAAAGTTTAGAATATTTTTCAAACATTTTTTAACTTTTTGTCAAAAAAATGATAAAATTTTGCCTTAAAATATGACTGCAATTAATGTGACGACAGTTTGTGGTTAATATCTACAGGAAATCATATTTAGATAGGCCCTGATCATCTAATATTCTGATAGTAGAGATGAGTCATATCTGAAAGCAAATACTCCCCCTTTCGGGACCTGACATCTGTTTCAATCGATTAGTCATTAAATTCAAAGATAAGCCATAAAACTATTGAACGAAAAAGTTTTCTCATTTATTGAATCAGATTTTGAAATTATTTTCTGACAATTAATATAAAAATTGTCAGAAAATACAGATTTAATTATAAAAATAACTGGTTTTGTGTTGAATTGTCAAAGTATGTTCAGGGTCACTTATTTTTGAACACATCTAATATCATTAAAACCACTTTAATTGATGGTTGAATAGAGTCGAGACAACGACTGTCGACGAGTTTATTGACTGATTTTTCTTTGATTTTTCCACTAATTAACAAAAGTCTGACCGAAATGTCGTTTCCTATTCTCGATGTCTATAATAAGACTACAAATATACCCAAGAGTTTGATAGAAGAGGTGAGACAAAAGTTCTTGGAAAGAGTCAAAAACAATCCGGACTTGTATTACAATGAAGACGTGGAAAGGGTTAAGACAGACGACTGGACAGTCCGTCGCTATCTCTACAGATTTAAATCAGAACCGGATGTCAACAAAGGGTTGGAATCGTTGGACAAAGCGATGAAATGGAGGAAAGCATTCGGTGTTCTCGACCTTAAAGTCTCTGACTTCGCCAGAGAGGGCTTCCAGAGCGCGGGTGTTATCATTTATGGCAGAGATCTATGCGGTTCTCAATTGGTTATAATGAGAGGAAAGGTATCCAAAAAATCTAAGACATGGAGACAACAAATGGAAAAAACAGTCGTTTATTATCTGGAAAAAGTCGATCGACAGAATCAAGGCAAAGGTTTGATCATTAGATGATCTAGATCATTTGAAATTTATATCAACGGATAATATCTTTTCCTTCGAAACTGTTTTTGATTTTGTTGTTAATTCGTATGAAATGATTGATAATAGGCTCAACTATTCTGACCGACTGTACCGACACTGGAATCAAGAACGTGGATATGGATGGCTTAAAGTTCTTGCACACCTGTGTCGATGAGTATTACCCTGGTTTAGTCAATTCAACTCTGGTGTACAAAATGCCGACAGTATTGGAGGCGATCTATAAGCTGTTCCGGTCGTGGCTTAACGAAGAACAGAACAAATATATGTATTTGACGGACAAAAAGAATATCAATAATTATGTGTCTGTGGATCAGTTGCCAGACTTTCTCAACGGAACCAATACAGAGCCATACCGTGTTGTTCCAGAGGGTGTCACAACAATCCATGACCTTGCTCATAAGTATGGCATCAAGAAAGACAAAGCCGACAAAATGCTCAAACATTTTGAAAAGTATTACGAATCTTAAGTTTATTGAATATACTGAATATTCCGCTGTTTTTCATAAGTTTTTATATAATTTTGATATAAATAATCTGTTTATCGCTTTCTTTGATTAATAAAAAATTGTTTTAAATTTTAATAAAGTATAGAATTTATATCTAGTTCATTATTAATTTAATGCAGTATAGGATGATTATAGTTTATTTAAAAGAATTGCATGTTCAAACTTGTTTTTATTGGATTGATTGACAAGTAATTCGAATATTTAATTGAAATGCCAAATGTGTGCTGAAATTCAGGGCTATTCATGAGTTTTCATTAACTAATTTTCAAATGAAATATAATTTATGATAAAAATTTAATTAAAAACATAAAATGTTTTTCTGAGAGAAAAATCGATTTAATATTAAAATAATATAAAAGTATTTTTAGAGATAAGAATAATGAGTGAAACCTTTCCTTCTCTTTACTCTTATGCCAAGAGCTTAGATATGATATCAAACAAAATGATTGAAGACTTGCGAAACAATTTTCTTCAGAGAGTCGACAAAAATCCGGAACTATATTATATCGAAGACGTGGAAAGGGTTAAGAGAAACGATTGGACGGTTCGACGCTTTCTCTACAATTATAAAACTAAACCCGATTTGAGTAAAGGATTGGAAGCGTTGGATAAAGCGATGAAATGGAGGAAAGCCTTCTCTGTTCGCGACATCAATGAAGAGCACTTCCCTCAAGAGCTCTACTGCAGTGCCGGCGCTATTATTTATGGCTCGGATTTGAATGGTTCGCCACTTCTTATACTGAGAGGGAAAGTAGGCATCAAAATGAAAAGCTGGCAAAAGATAACTCAAACTTACCTTGTTTATTTGGTTGAGAAAATTGATTCAAAAGAGGAAAATAATGGTTTCTATTGATTTTGAAATTAGTTTTTCAATTAACTCGAAAATTATTTTTGTTTTTATTTTGACTTCACTCAGAGTTCGGTCTAACGATTCTAATGGACTTCCGAGAGACTGGTCTACAGAATGCAGACATCGATTCACTGAAGTTTACGTATCAGCTCTTCAATGAGTATTATCCGGGTTTAGTGAACGCCTCGTTAGTCTACAAACTGCCGATCGTTTTGGAAACTATTTACAAAATGTTCCGGTCGTGGCTACACGAAGAACAGACCAAATACATTCATTTTGTAAACAAGAATAATATTAATCAATTCGTGGCATCGGATCAGTTGCCAAACTTTTTGATGGGCGCCAACACTGACTCCTATAGGACAGTCCCAGACAACGCTCCCTCTGCTCACGAGTTGGCAGAAAAGTTGGGCATCAATTTGGAAAAGGCAGACAAACTGGTCAAACATCTCCAGAAGTTTTATAGGAATTAATTTTGTTATCAATTAAGAATAAAATAATTGATCTAGTCATAATTTTGAAACATGGTCAACTTTTAATTAAAAAATGATTGTTTGAGTCGAAAATGACTTTTCAATGTTTCTAACCGAGAGTTTAAAAGAGATTAAACTCGACATAAAAGTCGTTAAAATTAAATCTTGAATCACTGGAACTGATTCATAGTTTTCAGAATATTTTTTGACTCATAGTATCGATCAATAGTTTTAACTGAATGTAAGCCAAATAGATGTCAGTGTTTTGTAAAGTCAGAGTCAAAGCCATAGAAGAAATCAATAGCCAAAGAGTGTAGGAATAGCTGAACGGATGAGAGATGTGATGACAAAGCGCTGCCTCTGTTCTCTCGCCTCTGATCCCAGTCTTTATCCATTCGTTTCACATGTTCTCTATTTTTATGACAAACCGAATGGAAAAACAGTAGAAAAGTTGTACTCTTCTTATGTGAAGAGTGAATGTGTGTCCCATTTCGTCATACAATTGGTTTAATTAAACGGAAGGCAATTATTTTTTTCCTCAAAAAAAATGTTTAATCGATACAAAAACCGCTTAATTAATGACTAATTGGTTTCAACTGAAGAAATAAATCTTTGAATAACTCCGGAATTTGGTCTCAATTTTATCGGCAAATAATAGAATCTATTTCTTCTAAATATCGACTACTGTTTCCTCGCTTTTAAAAGCGAATTGTTCTTGCTAATTGGAAAGAGATTCCCTATTGAATCATCTATTATTCAAATGAGAGGTGAGTTTTAAAACTTATTTCACTCGATTTTCTTTGAATTGAATTCGCTTTAAGCGAACCAAACAAATGAGAAAACTTTGGTTTTCATCTCATTTCGAGTGCTTTTCAATTATTTTCAATTGTTTTCAATGACTTTGAAGTTTGAATTAAAGCCATTGTTTTCAACTAAAAAAATCAAATAATTATGAAAATCAGGGATTATAACGAGTAAAGTGCTTAACAATGTGATTGAAATTTCTAAATTGATCTTGATAACCGGGGTTTATCTTTAATCTGTTTGAATTATCGAGTGAATACTTAACCAAGATTATTAAATATATTAATAACTTGAGTCTAATTAAAAGGGATTCTCATATTAATAACGATCCTAGTTAACGGTATAGAAACTATTTTGACCGACACTAACAACATTATCGACAATTTTGTGTCTATAATAACAATAAAAATATTTATGTCGAATATTTTAATTAGGCTCTTATTCTAAAAGATCACTTGAGCATGTATCTTCACTTTAAGATAACCTTGGTCATCTTGAAGAATAAATCGATGATTTTCTTATATATTTTTTTTATGTATCTCTAAATATAATTGTGTTTTCGCTGTCAGTGAAGCGGAACCTAAAGTCTCCTCAAATTATTGTTGATTTCAATGTTATAGTCATATGAGTGGTCAGTGCTATCAATCGCTCAGAGAATCACTATTAGCCTCTTTTCGTGTGTCGTTAAAAACTTCATATGACTTACGGACGAAACACAAGAAATTCATTTTTTATTTGATTTTCTCGGAGAAAGTCCAGAAGATTACGATATCTCATTAAACCAGGTCGATTCAAGTGCTTTTCCACAGCACTCCCATCTCAAGGGCTGTTCGTTTGTGAGAGTATACTCACAGTTAATAGAAATTTCAAATCGAAGTTGAGCTCAATTTATCATTTTTTCTGTTACTAAACAAATATAACAAGTTTTGAAAAGGAGACAGTTCAATTTATTTGCATCATAAAATTTTTTTGACAAATTACCCTGGTGAGTTTTATCTGAGCCATGTTAATATTTATATAATGCAAACTAAGCCCAAGATTTGCATTAAAGGAAATAATTCTTATCAAAAAAATATGGTCTCAGAGTTTGTTTTATCAGTAATTCTTCATAACTGTTGAGAATTATCTCAAAAAACATTAAATATTTAACACTATATGTGAGAAAAAAAATACTTTCAATCAGAAGATGAAAGGAAAGGCTGTAATAATGTAATATTGGTTGGGCCGGTATCCTCCAAATCAAGGCTCACACACGAAGTGCTAGAAATGTGTAAATAGAGAGAAGTGTTTCTATCATTGCTTACCATTGAAGCTAATCCTAATCCATCATCTATTGAGACATCAGACAAGAGGGAGAAGTGAGAACTCAATTCCCACTCCATTAGAGAGTGTTTTCGCTCGCGATTCGTATGAAAACACTTTTCAACTGAACTTTAATTTAATGAAAATAAAGGATTTTTGTGTCCATTAAACGAATCAAAAATCTATTTGTATTTTAAAGTATTTGAGAGGAAAGTGCTCTAAGTTTTAGCGTCGGAAAAATTATTAAAAATTATTATTCATTTTTCATTCAAGTTATTTGATCTGAAAAGTATCTCTTTATTCTCTTTGAATGTAGAAATGTGTCCAAGATCATATAGTTGAATGCAAATCAAAATGAATTTCAATACTTGAAGCGTGAAATTGAAAGAGTAATCGGAACGCAATATAAACTCTTTTCTACTGTTTTTTATTGGTTTTCCTCTTCTGACTGAATGAGAGAAAATATTTCAGCTATTCTTAGAAAGCTGTCTGAAAGTGTCTTTAAATTGAGCATGCATAGCTTATGCATTGCTCATGCATAGCTCTAATGTCTTTTTAAAAAAGATGAATTGTCTCGAAACCTCTCAATTGAATAATGAATTAAATTATTATGAAAAGTAAGTCTTCTCGAGTCTAACAAATTTTAAATAGACAATTGGGAGAAACTTGCACATTTTTCAAGTTACAGTTGTTGAATTTACCTGAAGATAGTGATAAACTATCTTATTTTTACCAAGGCTTCATCTGTATCCTGATAATTTATCATACAATTTGATTGATGTTTTCTTCTTATAATTTTGTTTTGTTGACAATATTTGAAAAATTATTTCACAAGTTTTTAGTCATTTATCTGTCAAAAATGATCTTGATTATGATTACGATAAATCTGCTTTCTTATTATAAGTGGAGACAAATGTTGAGACGAATTAATTTAATTTTTTTTGTCCACAAATTTGTTGGCAATATCTGACAGTTTAAAACATATTTCAAGTTATGATTTATAATAAGAATAAACGCGTTTTCAGAGGAATAACTCAATTTTGTGCACAAAATTAGATTAGTGTTTGATTTGAATGCAAATATCAGTCGTTTTTTGTTGAGCTTTTTTTTTGTCCCAATACTAAAGACGAATGGCAGACGAAAATCAATTCTTTCTCTCACTTTATATATCAGTGAGAATTGAATTTTGACGACAAATTTTAACTCAAATTTTTTCTTCTTTTTCTTCGTTTGATATTCTTGTGTCTGAATTACATAAAAATTTCATGAAGTTCTTCATTGTATCGGTTGAGGAAAGAGATGAGAGAGAGAGAGAGAGAGAGAGAGAGAGAGAGAGAGAGAGAGAGAACACAGCAGAGGATGAGGAAAAGAAATACATTTCTATAGAATTTTGATTTGAGAAATAAAGTAACAACAGATATGTCAAAGATTTTCTCGTTTTTTCTTCAGACAATTGCACTGAAGTGTAACCATTGGTAACACTATTAGAATATTAAGTTTAATATATATATCGGAAGAGGACTATAAAAGTGTATAACCCGTCCTTTTATTCTTTTGACTCAATGGTCGCTGAATTAAAGATGAGAGTTAGGAAAAACTCCGGTAACTGTTGTGAAGACTATCTGTCCGAATGTCGTTTAAGTTGTTTAAGTGTTTTCGACCTATTGTTGCAAACGATGTATTCAATTGTTATTCACAAATGGCTTAATCATTGATACAGTTTTGTCTTTAATGGCGATCTGTCACTCGATTCTGTGCCTCTATTTTGTGCTCCGATATTATTATATCGATAATCACATGCGTTAATACATATTTGAATTTATTTGCAAATAAATAATTAATGAATTGAATGCTATTTATTAGTCCAACAAATTTATTTATACGACAAATGGAGATATTATTTACTCGATTTTGTTATTCAAGATTCCATATCTATATCTCACATATAATGAACTCAATATTAATGCAGAAGTACTGCACTTTTGGGCGAAAATTTTTTGGGCTTTGAAAACACGATAGAAATATATATGGCTTTGAGGCCAATATAAACCGTCAATCATTGGAAATGCCATTAATTTGACATTTTCTCAGTTATTCAGAAATTGCCTCTTTTTTAGTCAAATTAAAGTTTTACGTAACGTTTGGCTAATAATTAGAATACTTTCATCTATTATACCATTATATCCAGTGTTTGATTGATTGATGGTTTCATCGTTTATTGCTCTGAAAATTACGGCAAATATTATAAAATTATGTGATCTTCAGGTTTAATACTCAAAGGGAAAGGGAGAGAACCCACACAACATAACGTATCATTAAATGAATAAAGCAATTTAGAGTTATCAAGCTATTATTTTTAAAGATATAATTATCAAACATCATTTACCAGAGTATTATGTATTAAATATTTACATACTTTTGATTTTCAAATGTCTCTTATATTTTGATCATCATATGAATGAATCTTAGACTTGCCTTAAGCCGATTTAAGATATAAAACATCTCTAAGTCTTATATATTGAATAAGATATAGAAGAGAAGCAATTATAAAATTATAGTATTTTTTGATGTTTTCATATATTGGAGGATTCAATATATATTTCATTTCATCTTTAATACCATAAACTCAGAACAATACGGAATCTCTCTCTCTCTCTCTCTCTCTCTCTCTCTCTCTCCACTCATTTTTCTTCTTTCTTAATATATTTGAAGAATTTTTTGCCATTAAATAAAAAATATTCGTCCGTTTAGTTGTTTTTTGTTTCAAAAAATTATTAAATTCCTTTAAAATGACTCAAAAATCGAGAATCGATTTTCAGATTTATAGACAAAATTTTACTTTTGGTAGTCAATAATATTTAATGTTTTGATGAAAATGTTTAGCAATCATCTAAGTAAACATCAAGACTAAATAATTCGAATTGGCTGAACATACATTTTTTGTTGTAATATATTTAACGGTATTATCCGTTTTCATCCAAACACTGATTTCTCTCTTCTGTATTGAATTCTGAATTGAGTTTAGATTTTATTTTATAAAATATATTTTTTCTCACTTCTCATCAGTTATTCAACATTTCATAACATTTTTGAAATTCAATTCAATACATGTTTTTGTTGTCTGAAAAACGTATTTCTGGCGAAAAATATGATTTTTGAAAATGAATTTTTTTGTCGCATGAAGTCTCCAAATATGAATCAAATAATTTATTTATTCTGTGTTTTTTCGGTTCAGTCCTGTCTGTCGACTCTTGTTTGTGTGCAGAGCTTTCCTGATGTCTGATGTCTTTCTCTCTTTTTTTTGTTTAGTATTTTTTTGTTAACAAATAAATTCTTTTTTAATTTAGAGTTTTGCCAACAAATCCTTTCTTTCAAATCACATACTCTTCCTCTAACTTTCTCTATCCTTTTCTCAAAATAGTAGGCTTTCCAACAAAACAAAGTGAACTAATCAATGAATACTCCTTTCACTTAATGTTAATTTGATTTTTTCTCCCTTTCCTGTATAGACTCGTATGTGTAGTCAATAATTTTTTATCTCCTATTCCTCTCTCAGTCTTTCACTCTCTTTACACTTCATTTTAATTAATTAATGCGATTTGTTTCAAGTCATCCGCTCATTGAGTAAGCAATTCATTAATTAAAAACCAAAAACAGAGAGATATGTGAATATTATTATTATCGAGATATTCATTTGGGAAGAATCAGATCAATGCTCTTGGAATATGAGACCCAATTTTTCTCTTTTAACTTAATTATTAAAGTTTAATATATTTCGTTCACATTTCCCTTATATTGTTCTCTGAATTTTAGATCAATTTTTAACGAAAATTTATGGCAAATATTATTTTTAAAGATTTAGAAATTCATGAGAGAGAGAGAGAGAGAGAGAGAGAGAGAGAGAGAGAGAGAGATCATTTAGAAGTTTAAGAGTGAGTTTTGAAATGGATGGTTGAAAAGGTGTTCCATTAAAGTGTTTGTTTCGCTTAGTTTTTTGTTTTCCTCTAAAACTGTTAGTATTTGTTTTGGTTGATTTAACTAAACTTGTTTATTAATTCCTAAGAATTTGAAAACATCATCAGTCAATTACTTGATCTGAAATATTCTATGAATTTATACAAAAGTCTTTTTGAAAGAAGTCTCTCTCTATTGTTATGATATATTATTCGTAACCATATCTTCCCTTCTGTCCAATAAATGTTAGTCTTATTGATGGGAATCATCTAAAATAAGATGCGCTGAAGGGTATCGTTAGAATTCTCCATAAAATTCCATCTAGCACCTTAGGGCAACTGACAGCCTGTTATTTTTGTATGCTCATTTTGTATGATCAATAGGCTATATAACCATGCTCAACTAAAATAATACTTCTAATTGAGCCATAGATTATAGCTTTTATTCTGTAATAATGTTTTTATCGATTCCGCAATAATTCCTCAATTCGTATATAAATCCATAAAGGAAAGGGTGATTGGCTCTGGTCTGTGCCCTTTGGGGCCATCATTACACTGGTTTTGATTATTACTGGGAATTCATTTGAAAAACATTAATTTGATTTGAATAAGCATTTGATTGACACAAATATTAAACTATTATTATTGTTGTTGTCTTTGAATCAGGAGATCATTGATTAGGAGAACGACTGCCAGAAGTGTTATTCGGTTGAATCGATTGATTAGAAAAGGCGTCAAATCAACAAATAATTGGAGAGAAAAATCTGAACGCAAGGAGTTTTTCCAGACTGGGATTGAGCTGAATATAAACGGCACAAACCAAGTGTTAAACCAACCCAAGCATGACATCCAACAGAAAAGAAGTTTGTTTGGACTGCTCTCAAGGGATGCCTACTGTAGGTAAGTGTTATGCGACCGACAAAACTCTATAAAACCTACCGAACTAACAATCGCTTGATTTGTCACAAAAAAACACATTTCTTTCAGCACAGAATATGAAGACTATGGTCTATATCTGCTATGCTTTTGCTTAAGCTCTGCCACTATTCTGTGTTATTCTGTGTGCTCTGGCGTCACATCAATTGCTATGCGTTTTAAGTATCAAATATTTGTATTTGAAATTCTGTCAGTTATTTAAACTACTTTTGAATGTTTGCACACTTTATATACCAGTAATCGCATATTCAGTGGGAATACTCAACGATAGAGGAAAAACCATTTTATATGTAAACCTGCAAATCCTCGACAGAAAACCTCACAGATTTCAGACTATAATCGCTTTTGATTTCAATATTTATTCTTCAGATTCTTTCGACTATTTATTGTTGTCTTGAATTTCAATTAAATTCCTGTATTTGTGTGTCAGAGAAGTGCTTCTCATTTGGTTTTGAATCGATTTTTCTGATGAGAATATAATCGCAATTGAATTTAAAAGCCTTTATATTATGTTATGAAGAGGAGAGCCGTTAGCTTCTGTTGTGTTTGTGTAAGAGTCCAGAACCCCATGATTTTGGTTATGCTGTTCCTGTAATTGACAGAGAATTGGGTGCATCAAAAGCCTAATGTAATTGAATTAATTGAACACAACCTTAAAAATCTATAGAAACTACTTCTCCATTGTTAGTGAAACTACATTTGATTGGTAACTCTTTTTTCAAATTAATTTCTCTCTTATTGTCAGTTGCTTTGGTCTGTTCCCCTCAGTTCTTCCTCTTCGGAGGATACGATGCCTTGATTTCATTAATCTGTCTTTTAGTTCATATAACTGTCTCTTATGTTTCTTAAACGGCTTTCCATGTCTTTCATATCCTATAATAGAGTAGATTCGAGTCAAGTCAGACAATCAAACATATTCTGTGCCATTGATTGTAGTGTTTTTGGGCCAACAAATTCATTGAGTTGTAATAGAAGAAGACCTGTGCACAGCCTCTAATGAACTGAATAAATCTCTTTGAATAGCAATAAAATCTTAGATATGTTTAACAAAAAACTCCATAATTTATGTTAATTATAATGAGTTTCCATTTTAAGTATGAATTTCTCAGAAAAAAATCTTAATAATAGTCTCTGATATTTGGTATTCATTGACTATTAGATCGAGTCATTAGTATTAATCTCATGAAAATATCTTTAATATATTCTTTGAATTAAGTCAGGCATCAGAGAGAGAGAGAGAAAGAGAGAGAACTAAAAGAAAAATACTTTTGAATTCATGAAAATCAATAGACTTTTTGGTGGACTCGAAGCGAATGCAAACTATATTCTAAACATTGGATTTTTGTATAACACATAAGAATATTCTGTTGTATTATAGTCTGAAATATTGAAAACATTTATTGAGTGCACGAATAGTACATAAAATTTTTCTCAATTTTGTATTCACTTTTACTTTTACTTTACATCCAATTTATTAAATGATTTCAATTCGATAGTTGTGTTTTGACTATAAAATTGATTTTATTGGAAATTACTTTCTGTCAAATTGAGTTTGTTAAGTGCGCTGTTCCTGTTTATTTGAAATCGATATCCAGGTTGTTTTTTGTATGTATAGAGAAATTACCCTTTTGTGTAGCGATTTTAATTTTAGTTGTCGTTCCTCTGGTTTGTCGGAAAAGAATGGGTTGTGATATCGATTTGCAGTGAAAGCCAAACAAAATGAAAAATATTTGTATTATTCGCTTACGTTTTCAAAGAAATATTTTGAATACATTTCTGTTTAAAAGAAAAACAGAGGAAATACACACAAAATACACTCAGGTTTTGTGATGTCTTTTACCGTCTCTTCACAGACGGTTGGGTTGGGGATGAAAATCGAGAGCGAAATACATGTTTGAAAACAAAATTCAGGCATCGATTTCCCGAATGGCATATAATTCCTGAACAAAAGAAATGCTTTTAAATTAAAAAATGCACTCAAATATTGGGACAACATTTGGCTGTTTTTCATCTCTTTTCTCTATTTAATCATTTTTTGCGGAGATTTTTCAATACTTCTCATAAGAATTGTCTTTTATTTTGGCCGATAAGACACCACTGAGAGAGAGGCAGAAACAAAGAGAGACGACAATAAGAAGTCTATTTGAGGAGACAATCCTCTCTCTCAGTGTATCGATTGTATGAAGAAAGCTAGTGATCCCTTTATTATTATTATTATTATTATTATTATTATTTAGTGAATATAAGCTTTACTTAAATGATTGCTTCTCTCGAGAGAACATCATTTTCAACATTTTTTGTGTAGTATTTCTTTTCCGTCGATTTTCTGGTGTTTTGTGTCTGTTCTTGTGTTTTGTTTTTATTGCCTTACTCAGTCTATATTACTCAGTCTACTCAATTCACTTTTATTACTTACTCAGTTTGATTTTTCTTAGAGATTGCTTTCGATTACATTTTCTAATCTCATTTCAAAGTAGTATTAATTAGATTTTGAGTCAATATAATCAAATTTTATCCCCTTTTGTGACTTGAGTTGATTAATATCCAGTTAATTTCCATCACTGATTCCCCTGGTACTTCCTTTTATAGATAGTGTCTATGCCGGGAGCGAATGGTTCTCCACTAAAATGTTGAAACAGTTGTGGAAACAAGTCTTATGTCAAAACTAATGCTTTGTTTTTGAGACTGAATTGTATGAAAATATATGAAAAATAGTAAAATATTTACTCAAATCAAACAAATTTTTTTCAAATAACAAATAGTTATCCCCTTTGAGTTCAGTTGAAATAAAGGAAAAAAGTTAATGTTTTTGATGTTTATATATCGCATGTAAAGCCTTCTTGAAATCCCAACTCTTCCCTCTCTTTCTTACACTTATTCTCTCTTTATTTATGTTGTATAATATTATTGTTCAAGATTACCATTTTTAGCTCAGGTTAAGGCTAGAAAAATGAGAACACATATTGTGTATATAGTTTTCGATTTACGATAACTATGAGTTAAAATTGATGATTTTTTGACTAGATCACATTTGATCACATTGAATCACATCAGATAACATCGAATAAGAAAAACATTACTTTGAGTCAAAATTTTTTGCTAACTGTTGTTCTTCTGACACATCGGTGTTAAACATGAAAATCAATGACTCAATTGTCAGTACAAATGTCACACATTTTGCCCAATCACTGAATAATATAATAGCCTCTGCTTTAAGACCACTCTCTTGTCACTCTCGTTATGCTGTGCTGTGTTTGCGATAACTATTTGACTGTTATTCGAGTTGAGACCAAAAGTTGATCTTTCCTTCAGATAACTCAATGAAGTGAAAGAGGAATCTAATTATCAAAATAACTGAAAACCAATCGATTCAGAAGTCATTGAATTTTATTTTTATTCAATTGTTTTCTTTAAAATTTGATTCAATTTGAATCGATTTTCTCCTAATCTATGATCTCTGAGTCTTCACACAAAAAAAGGTAATCTTTTGGCACAGAATTTGTCGGTTTTCTCTCCGTTTCTCTCTTTGACTGTCTATCTGTCGATAAACTGTTTTACCATTATTTTAGCTATTCTTGAGTTCCATCTGTTGGTTAGGGAATGAATTCTGTGCTAAGAATCAAAAATTGTTAAACTGTTTGCTTTGATATGAAAGCGATGGCGAGACTATTGGCAAATATAAGCCAATTCTCCATCGGTTTCCACTCTTTCGCATCTCTTCAGCGTATTTCTGGAGCAGAATCTGTATATGATTTCCAGTTTAATAGATCCCTAAAAAAGTTGTGTTTCACTACTTTTATGAAAGGCTTTCCTCTGGAAGCAGTAGTTTTACTCCACAAAAGAGTTTTGCATTGAAAGAAGAAAAAAGTCCTCTTTTCAGGTCAAGACTATAAGTGTGGACATTATTTCTTTCGTTTTTATTATATGTCTTAAAGTGAGAGAGACCTGAATTTCTTGTCTCCGAGTATTCAATACAATATTGTTGTGGTTTTTCACATAAAACGATACGAAAAGTGAAAAACCATTTATTAAAAGTGCGGAACAAAAGTCTGAAAATTCATTTTTCTTAACGGAAAACGAGTTCTCGTTTGCGATAAATCCTACGCCAAAGAGAGTGGAACTACTGGTCATCCCTTCAGAGTTAATCTTTGAGAGAAAGACTGAACAAAAGATAGACAACAACTCAGGCATAAGATATATGTCTATGAAGTTCCTATTGAGCGACACTCTCTACTCAACTCTATGTCTAAATAGTTATTTGTTTTTCTAAATACGATTCTTCAAACTGTCAGACAACTGATCTCAAGAATAAGTCTTTTGGTTTAAGTATTTCTCTTCTTCTTCTTATTCTGTCCTTTTTGGAGCGAATCCTTTTCCCGTTTTAAGTGAATAATCGATTCCCGAAACTGAATATGACTTTAATGAAGACTTGAATCTATTGTTTTGTTTGATAACAAAACTACAATCGTTTGGCTTACGTTCAAAATCTCGTAAACTTATGTGGGATATTGTATTCAATATTTCAAATACCGTTTCAACAAAAAAAAGTGTATAAATTTTTTTTTGTGCGAAGAGAAAGACCTCTGAAAGACATTAATCATTGAGTTTTTCTATTAAACGGTTTGCCATTAGATTAAAAAGACTTCATTTCTAATAATATTTTTTGCTTTTTTATATCGCAATAAAAGTGAAAAAGTCGCTCAATTTTTCCCCACTAAGTGTTTAATCCTGCAAAAATAACTTTCATCGTTTATGGTTTTGATGTGAAAAGTCCAAGATCAACACTTTTTCAATGACTTTCTCTTACTGTCAATGAGTTTTGATTCACAGTTTTTGAAACAGTTTTCATAATAACTCGTTTGAAGAGAAGGAAAAACTTGTAATCTATTGAAAATCACTTCCCTTTGAAAGTCATGTTTTGTTTGATTTTCATTCAATAAATAATTCAAAAAATCATTAACAAGTCATTAGTAGTTAACTTGATTTCACTGTTTCACTATTAATCTGGGGATCGAATCTCGATTCTGTGCCAAATACCCAGTATTACAGCTATTATTCAAAGCCTCTTAAAACTCTTGTAAGTAATTCAAAGAATATTTTCTCAGAATTTTCTTTTTTCTTAAGAATTTAATGACTGTTTTGGAGAAAAACCTTTTCCTCTAAACATAATATAACAATTAATCTAGGTATTTTGAAATCTCTAAACACGATTAATAATATTTAAGTTTCTCGTTAATAGACGTGACGTTGAATTTCATTTAGTTTGTAGCAATGTCTTTCATATATTCTTGGAATTTTAATAATAGTCAGAAAAATAGTCCTAATGATTACCCAGTATCGATTGCAGTGAGAATAGCTATAATTTTCTTTTGAATTTTACAGACATTTTATTGGTGTTTGTGCTGTGCTATCGATTCTTGTTATATCAATTGAGAGAGAAAATGATGAGTTGTTACGGTTTCCACTTTTTTTCAGTCAAATCCTATGGTTTTTTACTTCGAGAATAATATCAATCATATCATAGTCTGACTTAAATTTATTGCTTTTTACAGTTTTTTTTACTTCAGTCGAAAAATTTGATGAAGTTTTCACTTTTTCGGTTCATATTTTTAATGCGATTTGTTTTGCATTTTGACTGAATATTATTTGAATATTAAGCGGAAAAAACATATTATTATAAAATATTTTGAAGTTTAGACAAACATTTGGTATTCGGTTTCACGATATTGTGTCGGAATTGAGTGAATCGGCATTTGCTCGACACAACTATTCAACTGATTATTGATCTGTCGATATATTCACAACTTTGCACTCAACTATCAAATGTATTGTAAAGTCTGTGCGAATGCGTGCGACACATACAGGGAGTGCGGAGGCACTCGACATAACTCTATTTCCAATGTTTTATTGACCAAATAATTTTCGAATACATTTGTATTATATTTTCTTAACTCATAAGAAGTGAGTAATTCTATTAAATGTGTTTTTATTCATTTTCTTTGTGCCATAAATATAAGTCGGAGCTGAGCGAAGGACTGGTGTCTATAAAGACTGCTGTTTTTCTTTATTGAACAAAATTCTGGTCTCTATTAGACTTATATACAAACAGTAGATCTATTTCTTCTGTCATATAATTGTTTCTGTAAATCGTAAGACAGTATTAATAATACGTTTACAGTATTTTCAGACAAAATGAGAGACGAAAACAAAACTGAAATTTTCATTACTCTGTGAAATGAGTGGCATTTTTCACGTAATTATAACTGTGTTTTAATGCGATTAATAATTGAAATTAAGGACTGGTAGGTCGAGACTGAAACCAACTCGAGCTGTGGCTGACTATTAGACCATAACTTTGGTGTTCATCAGAAAATAAATAATTTAATGAAATGATGTCTAAAGAATGTTATGGGAATGTAGTGATCGATTCGAGGATAACTCGGATGTGCTCTCAGATGCTATTAAAAATTTGAGATATCGGTAAGCGATTAGACACAACCCAATGGAAAGACCCAATAAATTTAAGGCTCAGAATATGATTATCAAAAAAATAGATAGAAATAGTTATGATCCGGATTTTATAGCCCATGTGATTATGGGATCGACTCTCAATTTGTGGCCAGGATGAGAGAGTGAGAAGAAGCCAAGCTCATTTTTCACATTAGTATTTAGTCGATAAGACCATTAGCTTCTGAGATAATAATTCAGATAATCATTTGTTTGGCTCTTATTTTAGTTCTTGAGCTGAATCGACAAGAATTTTGTTTTCACTTTATTTTTCTGGTAATCGAAAACCACAACAAAAACGCGAATTCAAATCCAATTGAATGTCTTTTTCGAGCAGTCGTTCCCCTTTTACATTGGATAGGAATAATGTATTTTGAATGCAATTTAAAACAAAGGCTAATGTTTTATACGCTTAACTTGTTATTAATGAACAGCACATAACATACTTGAATTCTTAAACTAAACTAATCTAGGTCTGTTTTAATTTGACTAATTCAGTGCTCATTCTCATCTCTTCTCCCTATTGTTTGCACTCCAAAAACAAATTAGTTTTTTAAAAGTCTGTCCTTTTATTTGAATAGTAGTTAAGAATAACGATAGGAATGAAAAGTAATTTAATCGATGAAAGTCTTTGAGACAACATTAGGACATATCCTCTTTTGGCAAATGAAAAACCGATGTTTTCCTTTCGGTTTCGCTTTTGCTGTCAAAAGAATAGCAAAAATCGATATGAAATCAATTTTGAGGCAAAAATTCTGTTGAAAATTATTCTTTGAGTGAAATCTTAAGAAAAAAAATTACATTTTGTTTCCTCTGAATAGCTCTCAAAAAGATAGCATACATTCAACTAATGGCTCATTTATTTACATAAAAATATTTATTTTTATTAAATATTTATATTTGGAGAGTAGAGGCACAGGAGAGTAGAGACACACAACAAAACTATTCAGACAATTGTTGAATAAAACGCTACCTTATTATGCAATTATTAGTGCAATCGACTAATGATTTTCTGTTTTATTTTGGTTTTTGTGTTCATTCACTTTAACCCAATGTGTAATTCTGTGTTCATTCACTTTAACCCAATGTGTAATTCTGTGTTCATTCACTTTAACCCAATGTGTAATTCTGTGTTGAATTCATATTCTGTGTTATGTTAAGTCAGGCTAAGCTCTTGGTAGAGAACGGTTCGCATGTGAACGCACGCGACTCATCTCTGAGAACACCACTAATAATGATCTCAATATATTTAACTGGTCTTGATAATTGGCATAATCGTGATAAGTTTGCCCGACTATTGCTCGATAATAACGGAGATCCCAATCTGTGCGACTGCTTTGGTCTGACACCACTAATACATGCGACCATTAATGGACAGACAGATTACGTCAAGATTTTATTGTCTTATGTAAGTCTACAGATCCTTAATATACGGCATAATATAGAGTGACTTTCCATCGCTTTCGACATTAAATGAGGGAAAAAATATTTTTCAAATTAATAGCAAATCCTATCATAAGTTTAATGTAGTGTTGAGTCAAACGAAATGCAGAAAAAATTAATGACTTCTGAAAAGCAATTATAGAAACAAATGATTTATATTAAGAAGAATTATTAGTATTTGAAAACAACAAATGCTTTATTTAATTCAATATTATTTGACAAACAATTTGTTAGAAAAGTTTAGTTAAAACTTTAGTTCAAATATTTGAAAGTTTTTTATTTTTATTATTTGTTTGCCTTTTATTTGAACTGATTTTTTATTTAAGAGGAATTCAAAAAGAGTTGAGTAATTTTGTTGAGGAATTGAGTGAAAATTGGGGACTCTTTTTAAAACAATTGAATTCTCTGTAGGAAAGGACTGACTATGAATTGTGCGATAAGGCGGGCAATAATGCTGTAATGTTGGCCTCTCGTTATGGTCAGGTGCAGTGCTTGAGATTATTAGCCGAACACATCTGTTCTGATCCAAAACAAACTCCAGATTTTGTTGATCTCAAAAATTATGACAATAAGAGCGCAACGGATTTGGCGGTAGAGTCGGACCACTTTGAATGCGTCCACATTTTGAAGGCACTTAAGTCGAGACTTAATGAGAGGAGAGAACAACAGTCCGGAGCACAAGTGGTGGCCAACAATAGCCTCAGCAATAATCTGATGACAAATAAGCTCTCTATTAGTGATAGTTTCAAATTGAACACCAATTTGGTTGGATTGCAGTCATTGGAGTCAAACAGTTGTTCTGCTGCGAAAACTCAGACAAAATCACACGAAGGGCTGTTCCAGAGTAAGGCCAAACTGGTCAACAAAAATGGTGTGAAATTACCGCCAATTAATGGAAAACGATTTGTTGAATATAACGATTGGAATAAACAAAATAATGTTATAAACGATAGGAAAACCATTTAATGAGCTTTACTTCAAATACTGTTTTCTTCTCAAACTAAATGTCTTTTAACTAATTAATGATTTTTTTCTAATAATAATTAATTCTATTTGTCGTTAAGGAAGAGAACTGTTGTTTGGCTCAAAATATTTTCTATATTTTTATAAATAATTATAACTTATTTTAATGAATTAATTAATGGTTTCTTTTGTAACATATATTTTAATATTGGATTCTATGCCAGTGATAACCAACGGGTTATGTCAGTCGTGTTAACACTCGAGTGGTCTCTGCTCTGAAAAAAATCTTTTGTTATAATACTTTTTTCAATGGTTTCCCCGAAGGGATCTGCATGACAAACACACCCTTGGTTTTGTGTCTGGGTATTCCGGGCATGCATTCGACTATTTCTCAATAGGATTGCTATGTTTTCTTCTTCTGAATCAATAATTTTTTTCCTAACAATTTGTTATACAATGGATTGAAAAGACCTTTGGACTCAAAGTTGCATTGAATTCGATATCAGAGTCACAACTCAGACATCAATTCTGTGTTTTCAATACCAGAAACAACTCATGAATTTTCTATACTATCGCTTAACTGTATAACATTTTCATCGAGTAAATAAAATATTGATTCTGATTTTTTTTCACAAAAGAGCTAGTTGATTTCTACCATCAATCTTATTGCTGTCGAAATTAATCTCCAACTAATTAAATGATCTTGGTAATTTATCTAATGGACTTTAGGTTTACTCGTAGATATTAATGTTTGTAATTACCAAGGCAAAAAGTCTAACTTTGATAGACATGTCTTGTTTTCAATCAGTTTGACTGAAAACGGTTTTATCACTGAATTGATCCGTATTTCCAATTTACTTATTCTGAGCTACTTTTTGTAGTCATCTCGGGTTTCAATCTTAGAATAAATCATTTTATATTCTGTTGAATAACTGATTTCAATCGTTTTGGGAGAGAAACTAATTTTCAGTTTTCAACCCAAGCTTTCTCTCCAATGAAATGATTAAAATTTTTATCTCAAAAATGTTTAGAAAATTCAGAAAAAAATAAAACTTTTTTTTTGAATAATCGCCTGTTTTTCGGTTCAAATAAATTAAATGATATCTCAGATATGGCTTTCCTTTCATCTGTTTTATAAGAATTTGAATTTAATTCAGACTTTTTTCGTAAAAAATATTAAATACTTTTTTAAAGATTAGAAAAATGTTTTTAAATACAATTAGAAGTTGTGATGAGTTTTAAAAAAAACGAGAAAACATTCAAAGAATTTAATTAAAATCCAATTATTAACGACTTATGGAAATGACTTTAAAAATTATTGTGAAAAACCTAAGTATTAATTAAGTGTAGGCACAGGGAGTCTTAGAGAATGGGAGGGTTAGCAACACTTTTTCTTAATGCTCTCCTTATTCTGTTTGTTGAGCACAAGTTTTATGCGTTTGTTGTCTGCCTTGAGTTCATCAGTAGTTTTGTTTCGTTTAATTAATTCGTGCGATATTTTTCTCATCAGGAGATCGATATTCAGTGCGTTTTTAGCTGAAGTCTCCATAAAAATCAAGTCGTTTTTGTTGGCAAACTTTTTGGCCACTTTGTAGTCAACATCTCTTCTGTGCTCTAAATCCGATTTATTGCCTAAAAAACAGAAGACGTGATAATAGAACAGATGGTAAACAAAAATAACAAAAACCAGTTTTTGAGACACAAAATAAAATTATTAATTATTCTGTCGTCAAATGTGTCGTCAAAATACATTCAAAGTTGTCATAAATGTCTGGTATTTTCAATACATTTATTCATTGCTTTTTTTGTCTAACGTTTTTATCATTAGAGAACTTTTCGGAGGAACAGACCTTTACTATAGCTATGAGGGCCTAAAAGTAGTGATCAGAAAGTGTTTGTAATCCTAATGTTTCTTTATGTTCACGACATGTGCTCATTGCATGACTTCACCAAATACAGAGGCTTTTTATTCTAAGCTCAAAAACATATAATAAGAATCGATGGGATCGACCACTTTCTCCGTCGAGGAAAAAAATACGTATAATTCAATTGTTTTGAACCCAAAATAAGTTAACAAACGATAAGAAATTGTTTTAAACTCATATTTTCTTTCCGACAGAAAACACAATTACAATTTGATGTAAGTGCTGGTCATTATTCAGAAAATTGTACTTGTACATTTGTTAGCACAAATCTTATCTATAACTGAATCGCGTGATATGACACATGTTTGGGTAAATTCCATTTATTTCTGATCTTTCCTTTCAATTGATGAATGTCTTGAAGTTTGAACTTTAAGTGAGCACTAATCGAATTAACAAGGTTGTTATTGTTGAAATATCAATAAAACTTTAATATCAGCTGAAAGTACCTTATCTCAAAATAAAAGTCAAGTTTGTTCTTCAGCGATAGTGATAGACAAGTTGTGATTATAAGTTATAACTCTTATCAAGTAATTAAACACTTGAAACAATTTTGATCGTCTGTTAATTGTCAAGGTATTTAATTACTTCCTGGATTTATACTGCTTGTAATTAGTGTATTAGAGTTTTTAAAACTTATCATGCTCATTTGACTATCATCTTACCGACTAATGCGAGAACAATATCTGAGCCCAAAACTGTTTTCAAGTTATAAATCCAAGACTCGATGTTTTCAAAGCTATTGTTATTTGTAATGTCGTACACAAGTATAGCGGCATCCGATCCCCTGTAATATATGGGTCCCAGCGATCGGTAACGTTCCTGTCCGGCAGTGTCCCAAATATTGTACGTAACGACGGTCTTGTCATCCACTCGGAGGACATACCTCTGAAATGCAGCGCCAATCGTATAGTCAGTAGTTTCTGAGAAACAATTTTTGACCGTCCGGTCGACTAAACTTGTTTTGCCGACACCACTGTCACCGATGAAGACCAGTTTGAAAGTACGACAGTCCTTATCATTACTGTCATTGATTGATAACATTTCTTTCACTTGAAATACACACAAAAATCGTTTGAAAATTGAAAAACTATATAATTAAACAAAATTTGAAGAATAGTTTTCAATGAGTTTCACTCCGAGGATATGTCATTCGCTCAGCACTCAACTAAAGAGTTGAGACTTTCTCAATATTGACATAAAAACCAAATCTATTGGTTAATCAGAATTTAAATATTTATATTCAATATAAAAACTATTTAATAGAGTTTTATGTCGATCAAAATCAATACCAAGGTCAGTATTTCAGAGGAATTAATTCGTTTGGAAAAAATTAATTCAAAACAGTCTCCAATAAAATGACTTCAAAATCGATTACATTCCGAATCAGAGGAAAAACTTTTCCGACAAAAACTTGTGACTGAATCAGGGATTCGGTTATTTGACACAACACTTGAATTATTCAACAATCGATTCATCGAAATAACATTAATATCTTATTACAAGGTTTTCCTCCGTAAAGCACATCATAACATCACTTGTATAGTAGAGTAACATTAAATGTTAGCCAATTCATCAAAAATTATTGTAATTATTAATAATCTTTTGGCTATAAATCGATGACAAACTTATGTATGGATATGTGTTGTCACCAAATGAACGGCACAATCGCTCAGTCAGAGTGTTTTCATAATAATTACTTTAGAAGCCAAAAGTTATCTAGTACAGCTTATCAATGACACTATGGTTGCCATACAACGCCAACTCTTGCGTTGTTTCAAATTATTAACTTTTTTAAAATTATTATTTAATGGAAACCGGTTTTAGCGTTGAGTCTATTATTTTAAAATATATTTCAATCAAATTATTGGATAAAATCCATTCATTAAAGTGTTTCGTGTGTTTCGTAATCACATCCTTATTATGAGTTATCAGATGTTGTGCTGAAAAATAAAAATATAATTTTCAATGTTTTTATTCCTCAGATGACATATTAGGTATCGCCAACTCATTTGACTTACTTTGAAAATAATTTTGCCTTTAAATCAGAGGATTAGAAAAAATTAAGGTTTTGTGTTAAAGGAATGGTTTTGAGGTCTAATATATAATATATTGTGTCATAAATTAATTTGAATACAATTTATCCTTTTTTATGAAAACCATTATAAATATGAAATTCTGATTGAATTCTGTCAGAATATATTACAATAATTTTGCGCTACATTTGACTTTGGATCTGGAGCTCAGGTTCTTAATGCCTTCGCTATCTAAGTACAGAATAATGTTTTTTCCCACTATCCATCACTATATCCATCACCCTATCCGTTGTGCTGAGCTATTCATTTGGCTATTAAATCGGTGTAAAGGGATTCGCATTATCCTTGAATTCCTTTTTATTACAGGTTTTGAATGGCATTCGTATTTTATATTAGCCTTTGTTTTCTCATCTTATTTGCGTAATAAACTTGGTAGTTTACATTTCAAATATTGAACTTGAACATTAAACATCCTCTGGGGAAGTAATTGTAAGTAAATTTTACCAGGAATTCAATTAGTTAGCGCACAGTTGAACGACACCTCAGGATATCTCTGTTGCATAGTTTACTGTTTGACGTTAGGGAAGGTGTCTGTCGGAAAAGAGTCGTATGATTTTCCTGTTGTTCTTCTAATTGAAACTTAATTTCATATCAATTGCAAAGAATAACAAAAAATGAATCACTTTTTGTAATTTCATTTTACTTTAATTGGAAAACTTTATTTTTTCGTTGACAATGAGTTTAGTGAAAAAAAATTCTTTTAAAGATTTATTTAATATCTTTTTTTGAGGATCGGTAGCCAATAGTCAGTCTTTTCTGTATTGCAATCCAATCTTTTATTTGATCCGTGAGAACCAGTTCTGATGATATGGACTCTTGGGTCAGATATCTGTCATTTTTTTAAAAATCAAATAATAATTTTATTGCTTTATATGTATTCTTGGATCAATATTGAAGAATTCATAAGTATTAGCTTGCTCATCCATTTTCATCAAATATCAGAATTTTTTCAAAAAAGAGATTATTCTGTTCTGAAATTCTTTGATCGCTTTTTCGTCTTTCTATACATTGATTCTGAATTCAAAGATAAACTGAAAAAACTATTATATTATTGATTCAAAATCGATATCTCCATGTCTTGCTATCCCTTCCCATATCTTATAATCCCTGGAATTTCCGGAATATCTCAGAATATAAAACATCTTTTGTTCCAAATGTTCCGCAAAAAGCGTTTGTGATTTGAATAACAAAACTCTTGTTTTTTCGTCTCCTGACTCAAGTATAAGTCAGTATTACTCTGTTTGTTGTTTTCCTCTCCCATTTCGCTCACGACTATCATTGATCTGATTCAGTGGTGCCGTTCATATGGCGAGTCATAAGTGCCAGTCCTCACACTTATCAATGATGCCATTGATTTGTGATGCTGTGTGTCATCCCTATCATCAATGATGACAAATGACTTCAATACACTTCAGTTTCCCATCTATTTATTTATTCACTAACTCTTGGAGTGGAGAGCAATGGAGTGCTTTTTATTAGTGTTAGTTATCGAAGAATTTCATTACTTTTGTCATAGGAGATGAACTAGACTAGTAGACCAGGTTCATTTTTGTCATCTCATTGATTGTGTTTCTGATGTTCAGATAAACTTATGGACAGAAAGAAAACTGAAATCAATTCATGTATTTCCGATTTATGCCTTTTATTGCACTTCTATTGCAATGCATTCATTATTTATTAAAAAATATTTCATCTCTTGTGTCAATATTAGCGATGATTTCTGGGATTATATTCTGAGTACTTCTTGAATAATATTGCGATCCTTTCATATCCGGAAGATTTCTAGAGATTAGATATGAAAAATAATGCCAGGGCTCACTCTGTCAACTTGTGCATTTTCATCCGCTTATACAAAGAAACCATCCAGGACAATTCATGAATTTAATGCATATTTTATGCTGAATACCTTTCTATGCAATATTCAATAGCGATATTCAATATTTAATATCAGGTTTCATCTAGCTAAATGACTTTTTCATATCATGAATATTTCAGCATTCAAAAGAATTATTCAAAGAATATGATCCGGGATCATCTGATTATTCAGTATTATCTTTCACAGCATTCAATGAAAATTCTCTGAATTATAACAAAGATTTGAGACATGACTTGTTTTAATCAATTTTTAACATTCAATTCATCCATTGTTTCAATTTATTTTAAGCCCAGTCTATAGTCGACTCCAATTTTAATTTAAAGACAGAGAAAAATGATTTATATCTTTTGGAGACATTCATTGCAATTGTCGTTAAAAACAAAAAAGACTAAAGAAATGAAAAAATATTTTTTTTCACATTTAAAAAGTCTATAAAATGCAAAAAAGGTTTTAAAATAAAAGTTTATTTTTTTATATCAAATAAATTATGAGATATTTCAGTTGACTTTATATTTGTTTCACAAGAATTTCAATTCCTATTTGAATTCTAAACAGAATTTTTGAAAAATGAGTTTAACTCAACTTAGCATTCGTAGTGAAACTTTATCCAAGATGAAAACTTTGAAATTTCATTCTTTAAAAATTCATTTCATTTCTTATCTCTTAAGGAACGGAACAGTCGAAGAGAGACTCAATTATTAGCAATAAAGACAATTCTGGTCTTCTTATTGACGCCAGTTGTCAGGTATGAGATAAGGTTATGAAAATTAGCATGATCATCTCATTTGGAATGACCTAGGCAAATATCGATTATGAAGTGATAACATATGACTCAGACGATGAAATGGTGAAAACGAGGCGCGGAATACCATTCGGTGGTCTTCGCAACAAAAAGGGTCATCCGAAGTACTCGCGCGAAGATATAAGAGAGCAGTACTGCATCACCAGAAAGGAATTGGATGTCTTCGAGAGGAGTCTGAGGGACTCGTCGGCCGCTCGTCTATTCGGATGCCTTTCGACCAGTCATTTGCCGGACAGTCATTGCAATAAAAGTTCATTTCATTTGCTCTCTTGTGTCAGCAAAAGGAAGAACTCCTCCGAAGCCGACGAGAGCTCAGATATCGACAAACGGTAAGTAATTTCTTTAGAAAACAAGTTTTTAAAGGCATTCCCAAACCATAAACAACAGTCCATTTATATGTATTTAAGGTCAGTTTTATGCTGTCCGTCCCTTTTGGCTGACCCTCAATAAACTTTTTTCAATTAAATTAAATCTTAATTATAAAAAAATAACCGAAAATATTAACAATTTTTTGAGTAATTAATTACTTTTTATTCAATTCAATAAAAGTTTGATAATTTTGAAACTGTAGTCCATTTTCGTTCCCATTGTATGCAATTTATTGTCATTTTTATCCCACATTTGATTCAAATATTAATACAA
Source organism: Tectocepheus velatus (assembly GCA_034700625.1). Lineage (NCBI taxonomy): Eukaryota > Metazoa > Arthropoda > Arachnida > Sarcoptiformes > Tectocepheidae > Tectocepheus > Tectocepheus velatus. The sequence continues at coordinate 6,686 of JAQIXV010000032.1, read as the reverse complement.
TTTCTTCGTTATTATCATCACTTTATTTAGTCCTCTCAATAGTCAGACGACATCCACAGTCAGCGAAGAGGACGATAGCGACGGAGGCTTCAGACAGTACTCCGTTAAGAGGAGTCACACAAAACAATCCTCAGATCAAAGATTTAATCATTTGTCGAATGAACTCAAGGATGACATCAATAGACACGACTATAGGGAACCGTCTGCTCAACCACTCGAGTCTAATAGATCCCGAGCCAAAGTCAAGTTTCATCAATCAAACAGTTTTGACTCTCAAGACATCAATAGATCATCGATTCGGGCCAACACTTATGCGCCTAAAGTCAGTCCCAAAAGCCATTTGTTCTCAAATTAATGACTAATTACTCAATCATTAACTGATTGTCTTTGCCTTTGAAGGACATCCCATACGACTCGTCCACTTCGCACAGCGTCGACGAATTGGCCGACTATCCGACCACTGGAAAGCAATTATGGAGCGCTTCCCAGAGGAACGGCCGGACCTCCGAATTATCTGAGATGTCGTCCAAAAAACACGTTTCGTTTGATTTAGAAGACTCTCAAATGAGGCGAAGTCTGACCTGTGGCTCAAGTATTGCAGGCATTCAGATGAGTGTCGCGCCCAACGCTCAGTACATCTCTCGCCAACAGCAAAATCAACGGAGTGTCAGTTCGCCATCTATTTCGTTAACGTCAACCTCATCTGCGAGAAGAGACAGCACATCACCCGTTGCCATAAGGGAACGACTCTTAGGTCTGTTTATGACAATCAATACATTAATCGATTTTAAATCTAGAATTGAGTCCCTTTTGGGGCAAAAAATTATATTTGAGTTGACCTTCGATTAGATAATCGAAGAATTATTTTATTTTCTTAGGAATAAACGCGACTGAAATAGACGGCAATCCTCTGCAGCCGTTGGTGTCTCCGTCCCAATCATACACACCATCGGTGCCCAATCCGTTCCGTTTGGTCCGCGGAGTCGTCACCAAAACACAGGCCACGCAAACGGAGGTCAAGAATCTGGTCAGCAATAGGTCGACGACGCGTTCGATTCCCGCTTACCTTATCCTCTCCCTTCCCTCCACTCAACGCCGGAGTTTTGACTTCCGGGGGCCGACATCACCCATATCTCTGAACGAATTGCAACAGACTTTGATCCTCCGTCCGGCCAACAGGAGGGCAGACTCGTCTGCCGGCGTCGCACTGCCATTGATTAAGTCCCGTTCCGTTCACGGAATTATGATTAACGCCACGAATATCGACTTCAATGACGAAGACGTTATGCAGGTCTGCATTAGTGGTAATGACTATAATCAGATGAAGACTTCCAAATCAGACGATAACCTCAAATCATTTAGTGATGTTTTTGACGAACCATTCCTTCACGTCTTAAAGCCTAAAACCAAACCCAAACCCAATCTTTCAAATTCAATTCCTAAACAAGATTCAGATCAGGAGACAGTGGCTGAAGGACAGGGAACTGATCTCATCTCTCAGACCACAACCAAAGATAATCTCAAATTGAATACAAATTACTCAAAAGTAAGACATAATTGTTTTGATTGACTGAATATAACTATTTTTTATTTCTATATCTCAACCAAAGAAGAAAATGAAAGACCCATTGGTGTCACCCGAAAGCGAGTCTTCGAGTTTTCAAATTACTTCTTCGACTTCGAGTTCCCACAAAATCGATGAGAATTTCAGCCGAAAAAGGATTTCACAACAAAAGGGTCGAACAGAAGAGGTTTCGACGTCTCCACGATCTCAGAGAATAACTGATCCAATGTCTGAAGAGAAGAAGACATCAGAGGACAGCGAAAGCGTTAGTTATTAACAAATTCTTCGAAATATTTTGATATTAATTTAAATTGAATTTTAGATGAAAATGAGAGGACATCCCATTTCCTCAATAAAAAGAACAATTATTGCCTCAAAAACAACACAAGTGTTAAGATTTGAAGAGACTCCAGAAGTTGAGAAGCATTCCTCCTCTTCGTCAGAGACGTCATCAGTTCATCGCTCTTCACATTCGCCGGAATCGATAGCTTCGACTCATTTCAGCGCAAATGTCGAGGACTTGGACTCAGATTTACTCGATTTTACTCAAGACATGCACTCTTCAGATCAGTCAACAGCTGTGGAACAGACGACTGTAATAGAAAAGGAAGTGCAGACAAAACCGAAAATCCCTCCGAAGCCGAGCTATTTGTGTGTCGACCAAAAGAAACCGGACGTCATTCCATCGAATGAAGCCGAAGAAGACGTTGAAAGCAAATCAATTGATTCGGAAATTAAAGAAAAAGACTCCGAACCACAGATAACACTTCCAGAAGATGAAGAAGATTTGGCCGACGAGGAAGATGTTGTAGACGAACCCTCGGGTGGAGCCCTTCCTTTCAGGCGTTGTCTTTCCGGTGAATTATCTACAGTTTCTGAAGTGTCAGAAGAGATCAGTTGTAATGGAATGGGTCTTCACAATGGGATCATTTCTGCTCAAAAGATAAATGGAGGTATGGCTGACCTACAAGTGTTGATCCCATCAGCAGACGTGTTATCGTCTGAGAACAATACTATCCATTCGGGGGCCACCTCTCCGAGTGTGGAGAGTACCACTTCTGGTAGTTTTATAATCGACGGTAGTATTACTCCGCCGTCTGTCGCAGAGTCCGATCGAATACCTAAAGATAAAGGGGAAAGACTTGAATCCGGTGCCAAACACGACATTCCCAATGGTATTCCTTTGGAAACTGAGGGAAAAGCTATAGGTATTGATTCAATTCAATATCTGACCATTGAATTCAAATCAATTATTGTTTTAAATTAAATTTCATTCTTCAGATACTTTGAAAAGAAGTAAAAAAACTAAAGAAGTCTCGGATTTGGATCAGAAACAGTCAATTCTTGATCATAAGTCAGAGCACTCAATACTAGACCAGATCTCATGTGATATAAGAGATTCTTTTGATGGACTCATTGGAGAATCTCATCAAAAGTTGAGAGAAGGGGAAGGAATGGAAGGAATCGAATCTCAAAAGTCAACAGAAAAAGAATCGGATGAAAAAGAAGACGAAGAAAGTCAGGAGTCGGGTGTTGTCCAAGAAATTTCCACTTCTGAAAGCACTACAACTCAACATATGTCTGACCATAAGAGGGTTTCAGAAGAAGGTTTGTCTCATAAATAATAAATTCAATTGATTTAACAGTTTTTAAAAAATTTTAGAAAACGTTTCAAACATTTCCGTAAAATCTGAAAAAGCGGAGAAAAAATCGAAGCGAAAGATCAAAAGGTTAGCCGTTCACAGGAATTCATCGACAGAAGGCTATCCCATTCTATCACAAGAAGCGTTATATTTGATGGAAAGGAGAGCCCGTTCTCTAAGCCTTAGTCCAGACAAAGCCTTAATTAGTGAATCGAAAATGAATGTTCAGCACCAGTTCTGTAAAGACCATCACTTGAAATCTTATGAAAAAGAGGAGCCATCCAATAGGGACAAGATCTCATCAAAGCAGGACTCTGTGCCTTCAATCCTAAAGAGGTCCCGAATAGATCGGACGGGTATTACATCAGAAATATAATTTACAAAATTTATCAGTGATTTGTTGAAAGGAATTCCATATCTTTATCGGAAATCGATGACAATCGGAGGTATTTATTTCAATTCTGATGACGAAGAAGAAGACGCCGGCGTTCACACCGATAGCTATCGGTCGGCGCATTGGATATACATCGGCCGCAAAGAGGAAATGTCTGTTTGGGGGCCGAAAAATAGCTTTAATAACATTGAAGAGCGAACTCTTCCGCGTTCGGAGTCCGACGAAAGCACTCTTTCAGAGAAAGGATTCAGAAAACACTTCGAAGATATTACTCATCGACTGATCCATAGGAAGGCTTCCATTGAAATGTATAAAAGAATATTAAACAACACTTTTGGTAAGATTCAGACCAATGGAAGACTAAATTATTTTTGTCGCTGTTATTCATTAAATCTCTCTTCAAATTACAGTTAATTTTAATTGAAATCATTTGCATTCAGTTACAGAAAAATCATTGACTTTAGTCCGAAACGATGGAGAGTTTGGGTTCAGAATACACGGCAGTCGACCCGTTGTAGTGTCGGCTATAGAGAAGGGTTAGTCATAATTACAATTTTTATTCGTTTAATTAAATTAATATTTATTTGAAATTAAGGAAAACCTGCAGACGTTTGCGGATTAGAAGTGGGAGACATTGTTGTGACCGTTAATGACACTAATGTTTTGGAGGCCTCCCATTCAGAAGTGGTTAAGTTAGCGCATACGGGTATATGACTATTCATTATTATCTCTAACTTTTTATAATTAAATGCAATTCTTTCCTGTCTTAAGGGTCAGACACTCTAAAGTTAGAAGTGGTGTCAACAGCGAAATCAGTGGAGAAGAATCAGCCGCCCGTCGAACACGACATCCTTATGAATGGATATCTCTCGCGACTGACCGATAAGTTAGTCGACAAACAGAGAGACGATTCACAAACTCATGGGACCAATAAATTGTGGAGAAGGCGTTGGTATGTCCTTAAGTCAGACTATTGTCTCTATTGGTATAGGAGTCCGAAAGTGAGTTAAAAGGCTATACATTATTCGTCTAATTAGACGTTAACTGAAAAATCAATTTTGTTGTAATCAGAGTACAGAACCGATGGGAGCCGTTTCTCTTCACGGTTTCTATGCCGGTGTCTCCAATAAACCCCTTTTCAATCAATCGTTTGTCTTTCGTTTGGTCCGATACGCGACACCACAGAAGTATTTCGCCGCTTCTGATGCAGAGACGGCCGGACAGTGGGTCAACGCTTTGAACCATTCGGCGACTCGTATTAATCAAGTAATCTATTCATTCAATTTCAATATACCTTTCCATCCCTATTATGCAAATAACAGTCCTCTCCTATTCATCAATTGTGCTCTTCTTCTCCTTTTTATTGAATTTTTCCGTAACTTCAATGAAATTCAAAGACTATTATCCAAAAGAACAGAATAATAGAATATTTTTTAATAATTTAATCCAATTTTGATCAACAGATCGATCCTTATATCGACACAACACTCTATAATATCCACAAAAATCCTCTTTCGTTGAAGTTTTTGGATTGTTTCGGATATTTAGGAAAGTTTAGCAGAAGAAGGAAAGTGTGGAGACATCGGTATTTCGTTCTGAAAGACGCCTGTCTTTACTTCTATAGCGACGCCAACTCTAACACAGCTTTAGGTTTGTGTCTATTATTTGCAAACTTAAGTCAAAAATAGACTCAAAACCAAACAAAAGACAATTCTTTAACTTATTCATCATTTTTAGTGTTTATCCAAAAATCGATATGAAATGAAATTATAGTATTGTTTAATAGTTTAATGTATTGATACGATTCGCAGGTGTTTTCTATTTACACGGATATAAAGTCCAGTCCTGTTCTATGATCGGCAAAAAACTCAATACATTTGAAGTGATACCTCCCGATCCAAAGTTCAGACACTTATGGCTTTTATCGGAATCAGATGCAGACAAAAAGAGGTATCATTTGTTTGCCTTAAATATTGATTTCAATTATCATATGGTTTTCCTCATCAGATGGTTAGCGGCGTTGGAGTATTCCATCGAAAGATGGATTCGTCTAAAATGAAGACCAAATTTTATAAAAATCAAAGACTTTAGAGACTTTTGAAAAGACATACAGAAGTTGACTCTTAAAGTATGTATAAAATTATTTTAAAAATCACTTTAAAACCCGAATCCATTGATTTATAGGACAGTCGTTGACAATCATATGCAGTGAAGTCATGGGTTAAGCCATTGGTTCCCATATTTTTGCCTACAATACAGTGTCTGACATCTCGCTATGGATTACAAGAATTACTCAAAACTCGATTGAAGTCAACCAAACAAATGATTTATTGATTGAAAACAAATCTATTCTTTGATTATTTTGAATATTTTTCAAACAAATTGATTAAAAATTAAGAAATTATATAAAAATTTATTGTCTTCTGAATGAACTCAAAATTTTAATAAAAAGTTAATTAAAATTACAAAAAAAGTGAAAACAAGTATTTTATAAAATTTTTATATAAATTTAATTCAAATTTGGCTCAAAATTAATGACCAAATCAGTCGATAATCAGTTTATAAATGGGGTTTAGAAGTGTGTCAAAAGTGTTATCAATTTAATGAATTGTCCCAAAAATCGGTGAATTTAAGTGCAATACAGATATGTTTTGCAATTTTGTGTCACTTCTGGGGAATTGTATACAAATTGCTTTAAAGTGGTCTCAACTGCTATACAATTCATGTCTCAAAACCTCTGATAAAAATGTAAACAAATGACGGATTGCTCCACAATTTCGGACACAATTTTTGACCGATTTATCGATACTATCGACTCATTCTATAGTGGGTTAAGAGTCGATTGAATTTCACATAAGAGAGGGTTAAGAAAGGGTTAATCAACTAATTAAGATTACATTAGAGAGGGTTCGAGAGCAGGGATGGCCAGACTTCGTCGGTCTAGGGGGGGTATAGGGGTAGGTAAAATGGCGGACTGTCATGGCGGCTAAAAATGGCCGCCGGCAGCCATTTTCTTTGTAAATCCAGCTTAAATGCAGTTAAATTAAGCCTAATTAAGCTTAAATTGCCTTTAATTTAGTTTAAA